>MNCI01012686.1:415118-451074 GCA_015680685.1 Gnetum montanum
GAACAAATTCGCCTTTAACTGTCTTGGAGCCTATTACGCTCATTACGCTACCGTGCGTGATGGAGCGTAAACTTGTCCTTAGAACAAATTCGCCTTTAACTGTCTTGGAGCCTATTATGCTCATTACGCTGCCGTGCGTGATGGAGCGTAAACTTGTCCTTAGACAGATTTGAGGCGCGTTCTCGCTCAACTTACGAATCTTCGCCTGGGGTCGACCCGTAATTTTCACGGTGTTTCACTGGGCATACCCACTTGAAGAGGTTAGGCTTTGGCTTATCTATCATCTGATGATCCTAAGTCATTTGGAGGTAGTCCTTAAATTTTTCAATGTTTTGTAATGTAAGTATATTTCTCTAAGGCATTTNGGAGGTAAAAGAAAAAGAAAAAAGAAAAGGCTTGTGCTTCAACCGGTTGACCAATTATTTAACTAGTATTATGCTACCAAGAAATTTACACTTCCTCAGCCATTTTTAATTTTTTATCCTATTTTATCATGCCTTAAAAGAATCCTTAGTAAAAAAATCTACTGTCATTACAATGAAAATTAAATTTTATGTAGATGTAGCAATTGAAAGTGTAAAATATGTCTAATATAGCATTCAACCAAACTCTAATTTATTGAGGTGGAATTATCCACCTTGAATATTTTCTTGAGGAGGTTTTCAAGACTCATCAAGAACATATAAAAAACTTATAAATTTTTTTGTAAACCTTTTTATGATTTTTTCGAAAAGTTAATAAATCATTTCTATTTCCATTTCCATTTCCATAAAATTAATGATAAGTTTTTTTAATCCAAAATTTTTAATGTGCAAGAGTTAAAATGTGATTAAGTCAATTTTTCTTGGCCAATGATATCTACGATGTTGTTTATGAGATATCATAGCTCAATCTACGTCATCGTAGATCTAATATCGCGGGATGTGTGCAGCGTATAAATATAGCACTTAGGTGCATGATTTTGGATAAGTTTTCATTACACTAGCAGAAAAACTCTTATAGTTGCATTCCGTAGTTAGCGATAGAGTGTATGCTTGCAATGTAGTATTGAGTGATTGTATGGTGTTTTTATTTAGGTGAATTGTACTTGGATGTAATTCATGATCGACAATAAAGAGTGAGGTTACTTATCATCATTGCAACATCCACATAGTTTTCTTATGTTTACTTAGAATAAATTTTCCTCTTTTCCTAGATAATCATTTACTTTACAAGCATTTTATTTTACATGTTAAAAGTAAGCGGTATGGATATGACTAGTTTTAAGTGCTAAGTGTAGTTATCTAGTAACCCAGTGGTAGTGTTGCTTGATTCACTTAGTAGTAATACCACTTGGTAATCCCAATGATGACTACAGGAGTCCAAAACATGTATGGTAGACTAGGATTGAATATCCATCGCATTAGGCTAAGATAGATTTACTTTCTTGCAATTACTTAGACTTAGGATTAAAAACTATTTTCATTTCATCATGTTTGCTAGGAGCAAGAATGGCCAAAAAATATCAGATATCATATATCTTATAGTGAGCTAAACCATAGATGATGAGCAGCGAGGTATCCTTATGCTCAACTATACGAATACAAGCGTGTATGCACAATTTGGTCGAACTTCGTAGATGGACTAGTTGTGGCACCTAGACAGTTATACATTGATGGCAGTTCGCTATCTTCTCACCTGAACTAGTATTTGCTTTGTCACATATGGTTTAGTCCAGAGTGAGGTGTCTGATGTGGTTGCTAACACTATGCTACTCCTAAAGATAATGAGAAATAATCTTGATTAAGGTAATAAGCAATATGAAATAAAATCTAACCTAGCCTAAGTGTGATGAGCATCCATCCTCAATCATTTGTACGCATCTTGGACTTTGTGGACTATTTTTAGGATTACCAAGCGCACATTACTCAAGCACTACTAGATACACTACTGGGTTACCAAGTAGTTACACTTAAATGTTCATGATTAAGACGTACTCATTTCGCATTAACAACAGGAATAGTAAATGAAAATAAAAGAAATATTAACTAAGAAAATAACCATAAATAATAAATAATTAAAAAAAATTAAAAGCTAAGTGATTACTACAATGATGGAGTAATCTCGATCTTTATTTTTGATTGTGTGTGTGTCCTAGTACGTCACACTCGAAGAAAGGTTCCGTACAATTACAAGCATCACACTGCAGGCATGCAATTGGGAAAAGGAACTGAAAATTAACTAAAAATTGACAAAAAGACTTGACCCTAAAGACTTATCAGCCAAAGACTCCTCCCTGTGCACCTAAGTGCTATATTTATAGGCTAACATAGGAATCACGATATCGTGTACATGATATTGTATCCAGGTTGAGATATCAGGTACTCGATATCTTGTACTCGACTTGGATTACAATTTGGTTATGCATGAACACCTGTGACTTTTATGGTTGGGTGTTAGATTTCTCTATCACTTATCATTGGCGATGTTACTAAGGACAAGTTAATGTATGTTGAAAAATTGATTTTATAGAGTTTGTTGTATTAACAACCCAAAGTTAAAATTCATAATCTTCTAATAACTCTAAAGTAAACATACTTAACTAAATGTATTAACCCACAACATGGCTTCAAACAAAGATACATCATCATCTGCCAAAGAGGCAAAAAGGGACAATGACAGAATCAGTGACGAAGAAGAATGGAGTATGCCAATGCAAGGAAGAAGCTCATATGTTCATCACAATCCTTATTATCCAAATTTTACTTTCATCTTTCACCAAGATGGGCAATTAAGCTAGAGAGATCTTCAAGGTAACATTGTTCTACCTCTAAAGTGCTTAGCACCCATCATGCTTTAGATAGCTCTAAGGGGCATGGATCTGAGTAAGCCACTTAATGAGTATCATGTGACCAAATACATGACATGACCTTATTAGTTCACTAAGGAGCAAGTAAAGAGAGATGTTGCCATCGAAATTAACCATGTCCATAACAAAGGAAAGAAAGTCAACTCTCTTATTATCTTAGAAGAGCTTGATGGTGATGCATTCATCGCTAAGCAACTCCACCAAAATCATGAATCCATTCGCAAACACCTATTATTTGATTAGAGGAACCTATCAAAGTTCAACTATATTCCACTTGAGTAGAGACATCCAAGAGGGAGGTAATTAGCTCAAAGTATAAGCAAGAATTAAGGCGAAGAGTTTATGCTAGATCCTATAGAGAAGAATACTGGAGTCATGAAAGGAGGACAAGTTGACACTGTTCTCATATTGTCTCATCCTCATCGTCACAATCATCAATGAACTCTAATACATCATCACTTGCCAAAGAGGCAAAAAGGGACAATGACAGAATCAGTGACAAAGAAGAATGAAGTATGCCAATGCAAGGAAGGTGCTCATATGTTCACCATGATCATTATTATCCCAATTTTACTTTCATCTTTCACCAAGATGGGCAACTAAGTTGGAGAGATCTTCAAGGTAACATTGTTCTACCTCTAGAGTGCTTAGCACCCATCATGTTTTAGATAGCTCTAAGGGGCATGAATCTAAGTAAGGCACTTAATGAGTATCATGTGACCAAACACATTACACAACCCTATCAGCTCATGGAGGAGAAAATGAAGAGAGATGTTGCCATGGAAATTAACCATGTCCATAACAAAGAAAAGAAAGTCAACTCTCTTATTGTCTTAGAAGAGCTTGATGGTGATGCATTCATCATTGAAAAACTCCACCAAAATCATGAAGTCCATTCACAAACACCTATTATTCGATTGGAGTAACCTGTTAAAGTTCAATTGTATTCCACCTGAGTAGAGACACCTAAGAGGGAGGCAATTGACTCAAAGTATAAGCAAGAATTAAGGCAAAGAGTTTATGCAAGATCCTACAGAGAAGAATAATAGAGTCATGAAAGGAGGATAAGCTAGCACTGTTCTCTTCCCATCTCATCCTCATCCTCATGATCATCAGTGGACTCTAATAGGAGGAGGCTAAGGTACCAAGATCATGATAGGAAGGAGAGAAGGACTTGTGATCACCATGACTATCTCTTGAGGCACTCAAATGAGGAAGATGAAGATTATGAATGAAGAAGACACAAGGATAGGAGAGAAGACCAAGAATGATATGAGCATTGAAGGGGGTATCACTACAATTGAGCCAACAAACTAGATTACAATGATGAACCCCTATTGGCTACACGAAGCATGATCAAAATTAGGGAAAATTTTTATATTTCAACTAGGCATGTTAGGGATAGCTGTATCAAATGGCTAGATGTGAATAACATGCCCAAATTTGAGGGTGGTTATAACGTTGATCCTCAACATTAACTTTAAGCATTCAACGATGTTTGCATCTTGCAAAGTATTGAAAGTGATTAGTAGAAATTGAAATTGTTCCCATGAACATTGGTGAAAGAAGCTAAAAGCTAGTATAGATCATTTGCACTAGAATCAATTAGAAGATGAAGTACCATGCTAGAGCTCTTTGATGATAAATATCAAACTTATTCATGAGTGTCCAATTTGCGAAAACAAATCTAAGGATGGAAGCAAGGGACCCATGAATCCCTTGATGCGGTAATGGGTAGGTATTATTACTATTACATAGATGCCTAGGCCATGAATTCTCACAATGAGAACAATTAAGGCACATTCTAGATGGATTATGGAACAAGACCAAAGAGATCCTTGGGGCTTATGCCCAAGGCAAACTATTTGAAATGATTGCCTATTGAGTATAGAGATTAATTGATCAAGTGGTAGAGGAGGAAGGCAAGTTAAGAAAGAGAGAATTAGTGGAAGAATATAATAGAGACATGTCTATTAAGAAAAGATATGCAAGAGTTTGCGATACCCAAGATGAAGAAACCTTAGATTAGGCAATTCAAAAGAAGACTCTACCAATTTAGAAATCTATAACTGACATTGCAGCAAAGGTAGAGAAAATGTGGGACTTAGTTGTTGAAAAATTTTCAATAGCATTGAAAATTGTGGAAGAGAGAACAAAGAAATTCTTTGGCAAAGGAAAGGATAAGAAAAAGAAGAACGATTTTGGATGAAAAGGCAAAGTAGTTTTAGTGGCTAAGTGTTCAGACACAAGCTTCAAAGATGAGGAAGGATGTGCCGTATGCCAATACGAACATTCCAAAGGATGTTATCTAGTAATGGCACACTTACTAGAGATGAGGGCATATGCACTTAATCCCAAATTTGTCAAGAAACAAATGCCAAAATGGTTATCTTATCTTCAAGGTAACTATAGGTAAACTTTCCAACCAATATACTATCCTAGTGGAGCCTACCCACATCCATAGGAGCAATACTATCATGGGCCGTGTCACCACCACACCAACAATATCCATATCAGTAGCTAGACCCATATCGACACTATGTGTAATGTCCAATCTCTCTTGGTAATGCTGTTTAGATTCCACAATATTATCCCATTGAGTACCACAAACCAACATTACCAAGGATAGATTCAAACTCATACATGCATCCATCCATAGCTGGTTCTTCCAATTAAGATCCAAATCCTCTCTTACTAGTGCCACCTCCTATCATGTAGGGGGGAACTACTGTCATAATCACAATAGAAAAGTGATACAAGGATGGTTAACATGCAGGAGGATGTGATCATGTGTGAACCATAATCCAAGAAACAACCATTCTTCCAATTGAGTCTTGAGAAGATTCGAAGGATGGTAATCACATCTACTTCCATTCCATCCTCATCCAATCCTCCAAAGAATAACAAACTTTCCTTTTCATTGAATGCTAATGTAATCATTATCATGCTTACTCAGATAATCATCCATTGGATAAAGGTAGGAGTCCTTTCATAGAAGTGAATAGATCTGGGAAGTCCCTTAGTTTAGCTTCAAGTAGTAGGGTAGAAATCATGCAAGGCTCTAGTTAATTCATAGGACATGTATTAGGTGAAGAATATACCACCATTAAAGAAGAGTAACATCCAGTTAGAGCTTGTAGACTAGTTGATCAGAGTTCCACTAGGACAAGTGGATGATGTGATTACCACCATCAGTGGTTGGTCTTACTTAGTATATTTTTCTAGTAATTCATGTTAGTAAAAATAAGGGAGAATTTTCAATTATCATGGAAAGGGCTTCACTTAGCACTGTCCTTGCTAAGCTTGGTATTCATGACTTGTCATTGGATATTTCCTAGGAAGATGAAGCTAGTATCAAAAAAAGATGTAGAGTTCCATGTATCACATATGGTGATAATGGGTGTAATTGTGTGCAGAGAATATGGGCCATTAAACAAAAATATACCTAGGCATGCAATAAATTTATAGAAGAAATATGTATGCAAAAATGTCTGTATGCGACAACCACATAACAAGAAGGCACCTAATGGTTGATCATTGATGAAGAAACTCAATCCAAGTACATGAAACCAGCTGAGAAAATTGTTAGTGCTAACATTGAATAGACTGATAAGCTAGAGAAATTAATGAAAAGACACTTCTACTCATGAATAAGTCAAAAAGAAGAGACAGATTGGGGACAATTGGAGATCCTAGACATTATGGAGCCATAACTACTAGAACGAAAGGTCCTACTGGGAACAATAGAGTATACTTTCCTAAACAATAAGAAGTTGGTAATAATCAATGCTAACCTAAAATAGGAATAGAAGAGGAATTTTTTGGAAGAGATTAATAGATGGCCCACAACATTCATGTGGTCTTATGATGAGATCATGAAAATTGATATGATAATTTAGCAACATCAGATATATACTGATCTAGTAATCAAACCACAATGTTAAACCCAACGAAGGCTCAATCCCAAACTAAAGAAGTAGCTAAGAAAGAATTGGAGAACTTGCTAAAGGTAGGATTCTTCTATATTATTGTAGATAGTGAATGGGTTAGTCCCTTAGTAATTGTTCCAAAGAAGGAGGGTAAGTGGCATGTATGCATTGATTTCCAAATGTTGAATGTTGCTACCTTCAAGGATTACTTTCCTTTGCCATTTGTTGATCCAGTCCTAGATACCATTGTAGGACATAAGTATTATATTTTTTTGGATGGATATAGTGGATATAATTAGATCCACATTGCACCTAAAGATCAAGGAAAAATGACATTCACTAATCCATGGGGAACATTTGCCTACAAATAGATGCCCTTTGGTCCTTGTAATGCACCAACGACCTTCTAGATATTACTACTAAGCATCTTCTAAAAATAGATTGGAGATGACATCAAGGTATTCATGGATGATTTTTCAATATATGGGCTAGATTTCAAGCAAGCATTGGACCGGTTAGAGCAGGTATTGAAAAGATGTGTGGAAATCGATCTCAAGCTCAATTCACAGAAAAGCCACCTTATGATCTAGGATGGTATAGTGTTGGGGACATAAAATCTCTTAGAAAGGTATTGAGGTAGATCCTAAGAAAATTTGAGTCATTCTAAATATCACTTAAAAGCCACATACAATAAAAGATATGAGATTATTTTTGGGCTAGATAGGATATTATAGAATATTTATAGAGAATTTTTCAAAGATAGCAAAACTACTTGTGGAACTTACTAGGAAGGGTGCACACTTTAAATGGATAGAGTCACACAAAAAGGCATTTGAAGCTTTGAAGCACAAACTAGTTGAGACACCAATCCTTCAAGCTTTGGATTGTTGTAGGCCTTTTCACATCATCATTGATGCTTCTAAGTATGTGCTTGGTGTAGTATTAACATAACTAGATGATCAGAAGAGACCCTATTATATACACTATGCTAGTAGAAGCATCATTGGAGCATAATTGAATTACACCACAATGGAAAAGGAGTTGATGGCCATGGTATACGTGCTTGAAAAGTTTAGACATTATGTACTCAGGTATCAGATTTATGTCCATACTGATCATGGTACCATTCGATTTCTCATGAATAAACCAGTGGTTAGTCTGAAAGTGATTAGATGGCTCGTTATCCTACAAGAATTTGACATCACAATGATCGATAAAAAGGGAATAGAAAATGTGTTAGCTAATCATTTATCAAGGCTAAAGTGGGATGCCCAAGGTCAAGTAGAACCTTTATCAATTCCTTAATGAAAATTTGTTTATCAAAATAATAAAGGCAATCAATTCAACAAGGAAGCCATGGATAACAAAATATTTGATTTATCTATTAACACAAGAGCTTCTTGTTGATTGGAGTAAGAAACAATGAGAACAATTCCTTCATAGATAAAAAAGATATATGGTAATCAATGGCAATATGTAAAAAATCTATGTAGATGGGCTAGTCATATGGTGTGTGCTAGAACATGACTAATAGAGAGTCTTATAGGACGTCCATGAAGGCCCATGTGGTGGCCACTATGTAGGGTGTAGAATGATACTCAAACTAATAATGGTAAGCTACTTTTGGCCTACATTGTCTAAAGATGCCCAAAAATTTGCACAATCTTGCGATAGATGTCAGAAGGATGGAGGAATAGTAGCTAGAATTAAAGGGCCATGGTAGTGGATAAAACTTTTGGAACCATTTGATATATGGAAAATTGATTTTATGGGAGCCATAATGTTGATGTCAAATGGAAAATCATATATAATCATGACTGTGGATTATTATACTAAGTGGGTAGAGGTAGTAGTAGTTAAAGATTGTATAGCCAAGACTCCTATCGAATTCTTCCAATAGAATGTGATGAATAGATTTGGAATACCCAGACAACTCATATTTGATAATAGAACTCATTTTATAGGTGCTACCTTTAAGAAGCTCATGCAACAACTGGGGATTAACCATAAACCAACTACAACATATCACCCTCAAGCTCATGGTCAAATAGAAGTTACTAATCGAGAAATCACCAAAATCTTAACTTGAATGGTTAGTAAGTTTAGGAAGGATTGGAGTACTAAACTTAATGATGCTCTATGGGCCTATAGGACATCATGGAAATTACCCATAGGATACTCGCCATACGAGCTAGTTTATGGAAGACTACCAATGCTTTCTATTTAGGAAGAGCTTCAAACCTTAGCTAATGCTAATCAACTTGACCTTGATTTGAGCTTAGCCTAATGAGAATGTCTCATGAATATAAACCTTTTAGATGAAAATAAGCTTGTAGCACTAATGTATAATGAGCTACATAAGCATTACTCCAAACACAGGCATGACACATGGATAAGGAAAGTAATAATACAACCAGGAGATAAGGTCCTTTACTATAATCCCAATCATGTGTCACAAAAAGAAAAATTTCAAACACTTTGGGAAGGACCATATATTGTGAAAGGAACTTATCCATCAGGTGCCTTACACATATATCACCCATCCTACCCTCATAACCTCATTCTTGTTAACATCCAATAAGTTAACTTTTATCATGAACATTCCAAGGAATCTAACCAATCTGTTCAACTATCTTTCATCCATTCTCTCTTTCATTTAACCAATTATGATGATAGTCATGGGGGTGTCTATCTGGACACATAGGTACTTTACTGAACTTTTTAATTTCTTTTTACTTTTCCATTCTTTTATACTTTTCCATTTCTTAATAATTTCTTAATTCTTTGACATTTTTTCATTCTTTACAGATTTTTCATTGTTTATATCTTTTTCCATTTTTACTATCTTTCTCATCTTTCTCATACTTTGTTGTCATTTTCTTTGTAAATATTTTTGATTGTTAATAAAACACACCAAGAATAAGGCAAGATGTAGTTAAATAAGATGAAAATTTTCCTATGTTATTAAGTCATAAGGAACTGATTATTGTATAGTGAGACCACAACATTTGTCCACCCACTTCATTAATAAGAGGTTCTTACCATGACCAACAATGATATTCTTTCCATCATAAAACTAAGAATAAACTTGTGATCATTATGCTTGGATAGATAAGTGAAGAATCAAGTGGAAATGTAAAAGGTGTGATATGAAGGGGATTTGTGGATCTTCTCAGATTGTTACTATGAGTTCTATCCTTTTGCTTAGGTTGTATTATATCCTTGTAGATCTAACAAACAATGGGAGTAAGAGTACAATAAAACTACCTTACCATGTCACTTGAAAGACATGTTACCCATGCCTAAAAGGTTGACATAGTTAAAAATAAGATCCATGCACAAAATAAATTTCCATAGGTCCTATTGGAAAGACATGTTACCCATGCTTGAAGGTAGGTGGCTTCTCAAAAATATAAAAAAAATGATAAAAAAGTGTAATGAATAAACTCTTCCCTTGGAAAACTTTCCAAGTGATAATGCTTCTTGCAATGTTGATCGTCTTATGGTGGCGAATTTGAGAGGTGAGACAATGTGATGTCACTAGATGTGGTTTGGACTTGGTTTGAATCTTAGAAAAAAAGGTTAATGATGACCTTAACCACTAATAAAACACAAAAATTCATTATGCTTATGGTATGACACCTTACATGCCAATTTCTGCAATCCCTTCTAAGTCCACCTCATCTCACTATTCAAATAATCATAACTTATGATTTTGTGTAGCATAGTGAAATTTTTTCAATGCGGTGATACTAACATGTGTGTTTTACTAAATAAGTATGCATTACATTCAACTCCTTAAGTGCATTAGAACACTTTTAGGTGTGGTTATACAAGGGCACTAAGGGTTGGAGCTTGCTTTGGGGAGGACCCACTTGTACAACTATTGTATCTTATACCTGGAGAGAAAATCCACATCATCTTGTATCTTTCAAAATACTGAATAACTTAATAAAAACCTTTAATAATCATCTTGAACTCCAATTGGACACTAAAACTTCATCACCCATTTCTTATCCATCCAAAACACTTAATAAACTTTCATAACTTGAGATTCCTTATTTATGCACTTTGTATGCTAAATTCTTGAAAAATATGCATCATTCATAACCCAAGATCCTCTAGACATGTTGCATATCTTCTAGACATCTCAACTAACTCATTTTCTTTCAAGAAAAATCAATGAAAAATTTGAAATTTTCTAGTGTGATATTGTAGCTTTGATATCAGATCACCTCTAATATCATATCTCTAATATCAGATCTATGATATCTCTTATAAGAAAAGTATATATAGTGCAAGGGAGGTAGCAAACTTTTCATTTCTAACTTTTGAAGCTAAGAAACTTTTTTCCATTTTTTCTTCTGAACTAAGAGCTATGACCTCCCAAACTTCAAAAGCTCCTAAGTCTACCCTCGTAGCTTCGATTTTTGAGATTCTTGAACCTTGTTGATCATAGAGCTCTCAATTTAGTTATGGGGGAGGGGTGATGCTTAGCATGATATCACTAAAATTTGAGTTAGAATTTTCTAATGCTAGGAAGGTATTATAATGGTATGTACGAAAGGGAAAATGAAAATTTTTAACAAAAATCAGTCACACTAAAGTCAAAAACACTTAAATAATCCTTTTAATGAACCATACCAACTATCATAAGCCATAAATAAGAGCAAAATAGATAATAGTGAAGGGTTATAAGGAAACTAACATCTAAGGAGTTCCTTTTTGAAGATTTTTCTAACTCTGGAACCATAACAAGTTAAAAACTTAATCTAGTAAAGGGCATGAATAAGGAAAGAGTTATCAAGAATTGGAGTAAACATTTTAATAATTTCAAACCCTTGATGATTGTAGATGGCCTCAAAAAGAGGTGCAACAAGAGGACCTTCACAGCAAGCAAGCAAAAGGCCAAGAGGTCATGGATGATGTTGAACGGTGGAATAGACCCCAGAAGTAGAACATGCATAGCAAGAGGCTTAATCCTTTGGTCTCCATCAAGAAACTTTGCTATAGGACACTTAGCCTAAGTAGAGGTAGTAGATCCATAAGCACAAGAATAAGGAGAACACCTCATGCAGTCATTAAATTGCCTTCAAGCCATCCAGGAGAAAACGATCATGTCCACAGTGATTTTAGAGCTCAACTTTGGTCTATTCCTAAAATTTGCTCTAGAAACAGTGAAGCTACAACTCCAAGTGTTACCATTATGGCCTACACTCACAAACAATGAGAAATGGTATTTGGGGGAGACATATCAATTCTAGCATAATAAAGGGGAAGATGCAATAGTTAACATCGGGGGAGTCTTAGTATCCTATTCCATAAAGGTGATAGCTAAAGCCTGTAATGTGCCTAATGAAGGGGCAAAAGTAGCACATCTTTTTATTCGATCAAATACAGATACAAGAAAATTGTGGTTGTAAAGAGCATATGGCAAAGTTGATAAGGATTACAATGAGCTAACTCTTGAAGAGAGAATTTACTTCAAAATCAACACATATCACCTATTTCCCATAAAAAGATTAAACAAAATATCAACATATGCAACTAGAGGAAGTGTGATTTTAATGGGGAAATTTAATGCAAACATCACACAACTCTATTTCCTTGAGATCCAATGACAGTTTGAGGAAAAGAAGGCATGAAAGCTAACACTTTTATTCCCTTACCTCATCAGGAAGTTATGTAGATGTGCTAGAATCCTAGGGTATACTAATGATGTCCCTAGGAAGGCTTAGAACGCTTCCTATCTTAAAATGCTTAAGTCAGCACCACCAAAGAAGGACTAGATGGAGAAATAAACATAAGCTAGGGAAACCATTCAACCTACTATGCAATAAAAGCAAATAGGACCCACTAGTCAACAAAAAGAGTAGCATCAGTAGCAAGAGCAACAGTAGTAGCAACAAGTTCCACCATCATTGTTGCAAGTTTGCATCCCATTAATGAGTCATTTGCTACACATTGTAGAGACCATCAGTTGGGGAACATGTGAGGAGGAAAACCTATATAAAGTCATCAACAGTGCCATCCAATCCACAATTTCCACAAATCCTGCTAGCAAACAAATTTCATTGTAGTTAGGAGGAGAGGAGCAATGGTCACAAAAGATTTCTGGGAATGCTACATCATTTCAAGTGATGCTAGAAACTGGAGAAGGAGCCATGGTTGTGGTTATGCAACACCAAGATGCAGTAGGAGTCATAGAAGTGATCATAGATCACATAAAGGAATCATTCAACATACTTGTTGTACCGCCAATTGATCTTTCTAGAGCCAAAGATGCTCAAATTCTGGTTGGTACTTTGATGACTCCTACAGATGATAAGGATGTGCTAGATTGACTTTTGCAGACTAAGCAAGTCATGACAAGTCTTTTTGACATTCCAAGTGATGTTACTATAGTACAGTCAAAACTCATAACAATCAAGGGTAAGCTAGTCATGGTAGAGATTAGGGTAGAGCATGCAAAAAATGAGGTTCACATATTACAAGAAGAGCTTACAACCCTAAGTGTAAAACAAAGAGATCCTCATCAATTTATTGTGCTTGACTAGTTGGAGTAGTTTAGAATAGAATAGATCAATCACTTAATGGAGAATAATAAGTATATGGAGAATGAAAAGGAGAAAGTGGTTTGAAGTGCCTCAGTAGTAGAAGCATAGACATACACATGCTAAGGAACTCGCCACAGTATAGAAAGAAAACAAGCAACTCACTATAGATAATGCTAGGTTGACAAATGTGGAAAAGTAGAAAAACATTCTTGAAGAGAGCATTCATCAATTAAGAGAACAACTAATGAGGGTCAACCAGGATATGAAATGCCTTGCATGAGAGAATAGAATCCTCTCAATTAAGGAGGCATGTGCTATTTGAAAAAAATTAGCCATTGAAATAAGCATGTGGTTGAATGAGGAAAAAAAACATGAAAGGCTCAAAGAACACTTTCATGATCAAGTGAGCATATACAAATAGATCAATGAGAAGGAAATCTAGATGGCAAAGACCTAGATCAATTCCATTTTAGCACAAAATCTAGATTGGTAGCCCATCTTGGATAGCATGGCCCATGTCCACCAAGCAGAGATTAAAAATAAAGACTTGCAAATAGACAATTTGATACAATATATGGGGTTAACTCACTTTCTTTATGCTAACCTAGCCATGTTGATAGCAGGTAGGCCTAGAAATGAGCTTGAACAACAAGTAATGACCATGTACACATTGTATGAAAAGGAGTTTGCAGATAAGAAGGATGTCCTACAGAATCTACATGTGGCAAAATTTGAATTAGAAGAAATTAAGGCTAGCTATGAAGGACATAAAGATGTTGCAGCAAACTTGGTAAGAAGAATGTCTGGCTATCAGGAATTGAGAACCAAGGTTAGGGAATTTAAAGAGGAAAGAAGACAATTTGCAGCATGGTATGTCAGGGCAAATAAAATGTTCCCGCAGTTGCCATGTTCTTGGGATGTACTATCTCCATCACACATTGTCCAATTAGCATGGATAGTACATGACCCTAGAATGGGGGAGGAGAAACTTTAGGTGTTCCTAAATAGATACAAATTTTAGAAGCTTGATGACAAGGGGAATTAGCTAATGGAATAGCCACCACCACCAGGCACCACTTAAGCTAATCGAGCTATCTCAAAATTTTGTTTTTTGTCATGTTATTATGATGTCATGTAATTGTGTAAATTTTGTAAACACCACTATGGCATTTAGTGTCATGTAAATCTACCTTCCAATTTTGTAAGAGACTATATTCTCATTTTTTTAACTTGAGGATGAGTTTCCAGTTAGTTGTGGAAGTATAGTAGAGTTAATTTTTCTTGACCAATGATATCGTAACTACAATATTGTATCTACGATGTCATTTATCTGATATTGTAGCTTATGCTACGTCATCATAGATATGATATTGCAGGATGTGTGTAGCCTATAAATACAACACTTAGGTGCATGGATCTACATAAGTTTTCATTACACTAGTAGCATAACTCTTATAGTTTCATTTTATAGTTAACGATAGAGTGTATGCCTATATTGTGGTGTTGAGCAATTGTACGATGTCTTTATTTGAGTGAATTGTACTTGGACATAGTTCATGAATGGAAATAAAGATTGAGATTTCTTATCATCATTACATCATTCACTTAGTTTTCTTATGTTTACTTGGACTAGTTTTTCTTGTTTTCCTAGTTAAATATTTACTTTACAAGCATTTTATTTTTCATGTTAAAAGTAAGCAGTATGGGTATGACTAGTTTCAAGTGCTAAGCATAGTTATCTGGTAACCCAATAGTGGAATTTCTTGATTTTCTTAGTAGTAATACCACTTGGTAATCCCAATGATGACTACATGAGTCCAAGGTGTGTACGATAGACTAGGACCAAATATCCATTGCATTAGGCTAAGATAGATTCACTTTCTTATAATTACTTAGACTTAGGAATAGAAACTATTTTCATCTCATCATGTTTGCTAGTGGCCAAACAACATCATATATCATATATCTCTTAGTGAGCTAAACTATACACATAGACTTCACTAGCTCCATGTGGGAAGATAATGGTCTCAAACTCAAACCAATTACTAGCATATTAACATTGCCTCATCCATGGATTATGATATGGTTGCACATGAACACTTGTGACTTATATGGTTGGGTGTTGGATTGCTTCACCACTCATAAAAATGTTAAAAAAATATAAGTAATGTGGTCATATCTATATAGTTTAGTGAAGGCCAATTTCATGTATGTTAGAGTACATGCTTTAAGTTATACTAAGCTATCATCTTCATTCATAGAGATTGTTGTCGCCTATGAGCTAATTATTTTCTTAAATTCATATCCTACTCAAACTAAGTTTTCAAAATACTTTCTTTACTTTGTACAATTTATTTTGTTCTATAACTTTTATTATTATTCCCACTTGATATTGTAGCTTTTGATCATGTGATATTTTTTGTATTTATAGATGAAAGATGTTGTCTTTAATTGTGAGGGCTAATTTCTTTAGCCCTTCTATGATAAGAAGTTAATGATGCATAATATGTCAAAAGTAACATTTAAGTTAGATATTAGAAGTGTAAAATACATTTTCCATTTTATTATTAAAAATATTAAAGTATAGAATCTTATAAGAAGTAGAAATATAGCTTAAAAGTTGTGACAATTGCACCTAGTGGTCTAATGTAGTGGTGAGGACACTCATTTTCTAGAAGGAAGGCTATGGATCTAATACATAACTTTGCTTATGGGTATCGTAGCAATGAAGTAGTCTTATGGTGGGACACTCTTATATATCCTTATATATGGGTAATCAATGTGCAATAGGGTAATTAAAAAAATTTGCAAAAGACTAGTCTTGATATAATTTGTATCATATTCCATAGCTTCTACCATAATAAGAGAGACCCCCAACAAATAATGGTAGAAGTTAAGCATAAATGAGTTCCTAAATGCTTAGGAGCGCTCTTACAATGGATCACATCTACACGATTGCATGGGAAATTAATATAATTTGCATCTTCTTCCACAAATTTTTCCATTATAAGAAAGACCTCCAATGAATGATGATAGAAGTTGAGCATAAAGGATTTCTTGAGGGTTGAAGTTGTCAAATGGTTATTCTTTTGTTTTTATATTGATTCATACCTTTATTGGTTTACCCTTTTATAAGGGATAATTTTTTAAATATTTTTTACTCTAATTAATAAGGTACATTATCATATAATTTGCATTTAACAATGAGGTATTAGCCTAATGGTAGGACTCTTGATTTGAAGGCTCTAGGTTACGGGTTTACTTCTAGTAGGCAATACTAAGTTATAAAGTTTAAGTTAGACTATATATCTTAG
Source organism: Gnetum montanum (assembly GCA_015680685.1). Taxonomy (NCBI): domain Eukaryota; kingdom Viridiplantae; phylum Streptophyta; class Gnetopsida; order Gnetales; family Gnetaceae; genus Gnetum; species Gnetum montanum. Next base: position 431,767 of record MNCI01012686.1, read on the forward strand.
GGTGCATCCATGTTTCAATTATTTCATATTCTAACACCTCATATAAGTTGTATTTTTCCTTTTTCATTTAAAAGAATGCAAAAATTAGGGCACATATATGTATAAATTACATCCAACAAATTAAACTCAAAGTTATATTCTTCCCTTAATTAGATAATGTTGATTGTATTTTTACAAGTTACAAGTTTAGTCCCAATCAAGTATGCTAAGATACAATGGATCATAGAACATCAACTCATTATTAAATCCTTGTCTAAGCTACATCAATGAGTTAGTAACAAATGTTTTGTTCTTTGTTATAATAAGCCTAAACTAAAATATCAAACAAGATATTTGTAATATTATTATTTGTAACTATTAATAATAAAAGCATTAATTGATTTATCTTTATTTGAATTATCATCTTTATCATCCTAGCCTTATCCCAACAAAATGAGGTTGGTTACTGATGGGACGCGATATTGCATGGGCCACGATATTGCGGCCGTCGCGATATCACATCCCTCGCGATATCACGTACGCGATATTGCGGTGCGTCATCATATCTATAAATAAGAGGCAGCTCTCCCTTGTTTCCTCATCCTAGGCTAGACAGTAGGGAAACTCTGGCAGAATGATCACTCCAGAGATAGAATATTTTCCATGTGCCCGCAGTAGGAGTCCTAAAGTGAACAGATCTTTATTCGAGCAAACATTGTACCTGAACGCAAGTTTGTGTATGGCAATAAAGACAAGCTTCTTGGATAAACCTTGTAGTGCATGGAATAGGCTAATTAGGATTTTATTTACTATTATTTATTATCTATTATTTAAATGTTTTCTTAGTCATTAAATCTCTCAACCCTTCTCTCCTAGTTAAGTGCCTCAGTACGACCGCTTCAAGCACGTGCGTTACGCGTGGTGATCCTAGCAACGATTAGCATTTGGTAACCACGGTTGCATTGGTTCAGGGTGTGAATGGTAAGTGGGAATGGATGTTGACACTAGGTTAATTTAGACTTAGTTAATTAGTTAAAGTTAGGAATTAGTCTCTTCGCCCTTCACCTTAATAGCATAGGAGATAAAACACAAAAAGATATAAAAATCATATACCTCAGACTTACTTAATCATACACTGTAACAAATACAAGTAAGTCTGGGAAGACAATGAATAATTAACCTTAAGTGTTTCATGAGGCGTGTAGGCACTTAGTCTGCAGAGTTCGATTGGATCTCATCATTGGCACCATTGCTAGGGATGAAGTGTTTGTGCACTAGGTAGAACATAGGATATCACTCACATCGTTGAGAGCTTAAACGAACCATTAGGGTTAATTAAAGAAAAATTTATATAACGGTAAAATAGCACACCGATAAATAACGATGTCTTCTTCTCATAAGAGCAATTCACCACCTAGGGATGATACAAAGAACAATCGGCAATCAAAAACACATAACCAAAATCCACCAGTTCCTTAAGAATATAGGGTGGTATATACTCATCTTGATGAGTATATACCTAATTTTACTATTATCCTTCATCAATATGAACAGATGCGCTGGAGAGATTTGCAAGGTAACATAGTGTTACCTCTAGTTCGGTTAGTCCCAAACATGCTCCTTCGTGCTTTGGCACAGATCAACATGACACAGCTTTATGCTGAATACGTTGCAGCAGATTTTGACTTAAGGGATTACCATCCCATAGCTTTACAACGTATGAGGTACTCAAGGCAGGAGAGCCAACATACACTATTGAAGGGCAAAGAGGTCCCGCATGTCCTTAGCGAAATAGGAGATGATGAACCCATTATAACGGGTTCTTTATCGAAATATGTTCCCCCTCCTAACGATAGTGAGGAGGTGGGGTATCAGAGCCTACACTCCACGATACACAACCCTGGTTTTGATCCCTGTGAATACCAGCTGTTCACTAAGGGAATAACAACATATGACAAGGACGGGCACTTAGATCGTCATCACGATCGGGGCCAAAGCCACAGAAGAGAAGGTAGGAAACATTGTCATGGCAATGGTTCTCCTTCTTCTTCTCCTTCATCACACCATTCACCCTCTCCTTCCACCTCTAGGTGTAATGATACAGAGCATAATAGTGAGGATAGAGGTAGGCAAAACGAGTGACCTCGACGAGAGATTCGAGAGAGAGGACAAGGGCATGAACAAAGGGAAAGTAGGGAACGATAGAGACATTATAGGCGTCATGAAAGAGATGATCATGATGAGCCCCTACTTGCAACCCAAAGTATGCTTGATATAATGGAGGCTATAAGAATTCCAACAAGGAATCAAAAGGATAGTCGGATCAAGCGTTTAGACATGAACAATATCCCATGCTTTGAGGGGGGATACAACGCTAATCCGCAACATCATTTACAGGCATTCCACGATGCCTGTGCCTTGCAAAATATAGAGAATGAGTGGCAGAAACTCAAGTTATTTCCCAGGACACTCATTAAGGATGCAGAGAGTTGGTACCATTCCTTACAACCAGAAACCATTAGGAGTTGGAGTACGATGTTAGAACTCTTCAACGATAAGTATCAAACGTACTCCAGAGTGTCTAATTTGCATAAGTAGATCTAAGTATGGAAGCAAGGTACTCATGAACCCTTGGATGCTGCCATGGGCCGCTACTACGCATTGTTACATCGTTGCCCAGGCCATGGTTATGCACAATGGGACCAACTTTGCCACATCGTAGATTGGCTAAGGTATGAAACTAGGAGAACCCTTGGGACTTATGCCCAAGGGAGACTATCAGAACTTAGAGCCCATGAGATACATCGCTTGTTGGAACAAGTAGCCAAAGAAGAAGGTGAGCTATGAAAAAGAGAGAGTGTGGAAGAATACAACCATGATCCCTCTCTTCAGAAGAATGGAGTGAAATTTTTACGATGAAGAGGATGAGTCACTACTCGAAGATTTGGTGAACAGAAAAACCTTGCCGATTCAAAAACTAACAACTGAAATATCGGCTAAGGTAGATTAATTGTGGGATTTCTTAGACTCCAAACTTGAAACTATCTTGAAAATCGTAGAAGAGTCTAAGGTGGAATGAAATAGTAACAAGAACAAGACAAAGTAGAGAGATTTAGGCCCTGCACATAACAAAGGTAAGGGAAAAATTACTATCTCCGATGAGGTTGTGGATTTAGACATAGATGATGACGGTGGATGTCAGATCTGCCACTATGACCATCCTAAGGGATGTTGTCCAATCATCTCACATCTACAAGAGTCTGGGGTGTATGCACTTAATCTAAGACTTAACCAACGGCAGACACCCTGAAGGTTACCTTATCCTCAAGGTAACCGAAGATAGTTCCACCAACCATTGACATACTATCCAAGTGGAACTCCACCATAACTCATTATACAACATCAGCAGTGGTAATAACCACAGTCATGGGGGATGCCACCACCAAAACAACAGTACCCTTACCAGCAACCTGATCCTTATGGTTAGTATGTGCAGTAGCTGGTTTCTCCAAGTGACTCTATGGATCACACAACTCCCCAACATCACTACCAAGTTCGTGAGTACTTTAGGAGGACCCTTCTCCTTTGGGAGGCACCCCACATATCTACCATCCTCCTAATTCATCCGCACCTCTTCCACCTATAGTTCCCATACAACTTGATCCAACAATGTAAGGGGAACTCCTTGCTCAACCGCAGCAACGAAATGCTACGAGAGCCGTAAACATTCAACTCGCTGCTGGTTCTGACAACCGTAAAAAGAGAAGACCTTTCTTCAGAACCAAAAGCCCAGACAAGCTCTCACAACAAGCGGTTGAGTCTAGGTACACTCCTCCACCATCCAAAACTTCAGAGCACCCTTCAGTCCAACAATAGAATTGTACGCATATGGTTATGTTAATGCATACCGTAACCAATTGGATCAAGGTAGGCCACCGTCCCAAGAAACTCTCTGATCTTGGAAGCCCCTTAATCTATTTACAAATTGTCGGGAACACACCTCATAAGGCTTTTCTTGACTCAAGTTCCAGAGTCAACTTAATTTCATGAGAGATGTATCAAGCCTGGAACCTACCCCAACTTAAGAAGAGCAACGTTCAACTAGAGCTGGTAGACCAGTCCATCACCATTCCCTTGGGATTGGTGGAGGACATAGTTACCACTGTGTGTGGTTGGTCCTACCCAGCTGATTTCCTGGTGATCGAAGTCAACAAAAATGAAGGGGAATTCCCAATTATAATGGGAAGGCCATGGCTCACTACAATAGATGTGTACCTAAGGATCCATGATCTTTCCTTGAAGATATCTAAGATAAACATTTATGGAAAGATCGAGAAGAAGAAATTTCTGTGCATCACATACAGTGACTCAGAGGGTGATGACATGGAAGAATGTTCAGCATCTCTTCCATGTAATCGGTGTGCCCAAGAAACACAAATTCAAAGGTGCTTGTATGTAGCAACCACACCAGTAGTAGACACCTCGTGGTTGACAACTAAACGAAAGAGCAACTCAATATGCACGGAATGAACTGAGAAAGCAACTCATGCTAACAACAAAGGCATAGACACATTGAAATATGAGCGTTGCCAACTTCCACCCCTTAATCTAAGAACATCAGTTGGGATAAGTTGGGCACTTCTAAGAAATTCAAACAGGTGTTCATTATTTCAGATCTCTCCCTTTCCATTTAGTCATGGGGGAGATGGCCACCTATGCTGATCATTGGAGGCCCTCAGTCGTTTTAAATTTTTGTTTTACAAGTTTTTGTTTTACACGTTTTTTACACATTTTTGTTTTACAAATTTCTTTAACTTTTCTTATTTTTGTTTTACAAAATCGTTATACTTTTTCATTTTGTGTGTGTGTGTGTGATCCACCTTGTAAGTTTGTCACCCAATAAATGTTCTTCCTGATGGTATAAACTATTTTTCATTGATTACCAATGTTTGGTTTTTACCTTTAAGTTACGATGTTGATACTAAGGTATGTTCTTTTGATATGGCAGGCAATGAGTCCACTTCATCCATCCATCCACCAGTTTCTATGGTCTCTCTCGGCTTGGAAATGTACAGTCCCTTTCTAATAAGAACTTAAACGAACCAGTGAATGGGTATTTCTCAAACCAAGGAAGGACTCAAGGTTTGAAAAGGGTGTGACTTCAAGGGAACTTGATGCTTTTGTGTTGGCCGTTCTCTTGGGTGCTTGGATGTTTTCTTCTTGAGTTTTCTTACCGTTCTGATGTCACCCAATTATCGGAAGCTGAGCAAATAAAAATAAGAAGTCTTTGCATGGTGTGGTTCTCACGCATAAAAACACAAAAAAAAAAACAAAAAAAAAAAAAACAAAGTGAGAATTCAAAGCAGACCCCTTAGACCAAATAATCACTTGGGCTACAAGCACTGTTTATGGAACTAAAAAGGTTCCCTCTAACTAAGGCCCTTCTCACTTCCCATTCTCTCCTTGTTTCGTCAGAATGGTGGTGGCTCTTGGGGGAAGCATTCTTGTTATTCAAGAGGATGGATTGGCCAAATGCATTAATGCGAAGTCACTAGAAGTGGTTTGTTTGAGGGAGGACTTGGAATGAGATTTGCCAAGTCACATTAATCATGAAACACACAAGGGAGTGTATACCACCTTGTTCTTGAGATTCCATTCCATTCTCTTCTCTCCACCCTTCTCTCCATTGTTCACCTCATTACTAGTTGTATCATTCGTGTATATTTTGGTTGACGCATTATTTTCTTTTTGGTAAATTCTTGTGGTTAAGACTTTAACTCTTATTCCAAAGGACATTCCCAGAGCCTACGGACTCTTTGAATGTGGGTCTGTCAGGGCATTAAGGGCATGAGCTTGCTTTGGAGAGGACCCACTGACATTCTTATTTGGTGCACTAGTTAATTTCTTTTCCCTAACATTTTTGCAATCTATTTTATTTTGTTCATTTCCATCTTGACATCCATTTCATTGATGTCATAGTTGTCCCTTTTTATCTATCTTTCTTATTCCTTTTCTTTCTCCATTCTAACGCTACCAGAGGTTCACGATTAGTCATGGGGGTACGAGGCCCAATTTTTTCGATTTCACTTAACCACTACACCTTCGGTAGTCATCATTAATATATCTCCAGATCCATAATCATCCATACCACAACCCAGCCAATGGACTTTTCACTACAGCAAGGTATCAACCACATTGAAATTCATTTACCCTTGCTAATATAAGACTGTGTTGTGTGTGTAGATGACGATCATGCAACAATGGACTGGATCTGGAGGAAACACTTGGAATGGAGCGATGCTGAAATAGCTATGCAAGGAGCAAGATCGATGGTGTGCTTACGGATGGATAATGAAAGGTGCAATCTTGGCATTGGTAGTAGCAAAACTTCTTTCTCTCTCTCTTTCTCAAGCTGCCAAATGAGGCCTGATGTCAATATAATAAGGTGTTCACTCTTGTTGTCACGAACACCAGTTTTGTTGTGTCTTATAATGATGATCCATTCACATGTCATCCCATTAGTTCCATTGAGTCAATAATCCCATACCTTCCCGATATGATTGTAAAGAACTCAAGGACGAGTTTTCATTTAGTCATGGAGGTATGATGGGATGCAATATCGCATGGGCCGTGATATTGCAGTCATCGTGATATCGCATCCCTCGCGATATCACATATGCGATATCGCAGTGCGCCGTCATATCTATAAATAAGAGGCGGCTCTCTCTTGTTTCCTCATCCTAGGCTAGACAGTAGGGAAACTTTGGTAGATTGATCACTCTAGAGATAGAATATTTTCCATGTGCCTGTAGTAGGAGTCTTAAAGTGAACGGATCTTTATTCAAGCAAACATTGTACTTGAACACAAGTTTGTGTACAACAATAAAGACGAGCTTCTTAGATAAACCTTGTAGTGCATGGAATAGGCTAATTATGATTTTATTTATTGTTATTTATTATTTGTTATTTAAATGTTTTCTTAGTCATTAAATCTCTCAACCCTTCTCTCCTAGTTAAGTGCCTCAGTACGACCGCTTCGAGCACGTGTATTACGCGTGGTGATCCTAGCAACGATTAGCGTTTGGTAACCACGGTTGCATTGGTTCAAGGTGTGAACAAGAAGTGGGAACGGATGCTGACGCTAGGTTAATTTAGACTTAGTTAATTAGTTAAAGTTAGGAATTAGTTTCTTCACCCTTCACCTCAATAGCATAGGAGATAAAACACAAAAGGATATAAAAATCATATACCTCAGACTTACTTAACCATACACCGTGACAAATACAAGTAAGTGTGGGAAGACAACGAATAATTAACCTTAAGTGTTCCATGAGATGTGTAGGCACTTAGTCTGTGGAGTTCGACTGGATCACGCGTGTTATGCTCGTATTCGTATGGTTGAGTGTAGGGGTACCTCGCCACTCATTAGTTACATAAGTTATTTTTTGCCATTTGCCTCTAAGAAGAACTAGATCTCTGTTTATTTACAATTTCTTTAGATCTTTTATCACATCCTGAAATTAACGATAGATAAAGTATAATATGACTTAAGGGACATGATAAATAAAACTCAATCACTAAATAAATCCTTAAGAAGCTTAAATAATGTCACATCCCAACCTTAGATAAATTTATAAAATTACCTAATGGACATGATTAAATCCACATATTTGATACACAAAACTTAAAATCCATAATTAAATCATAGGAACACCTTAATTTATCCAAGTATGAAACTAATAAACCAATAAGTACACTTGAATAACATATAAAAAATAAATTACTAACCAAGTCAATGCAATGTTATACTAACATCTTAAGGACAAATCCTTAATGTATAAGTTACAGGAGATACATTAAATAACTAAATGGGTTATTTTACAAATCTATTACATGGTTTCAAAGATATATCAATACTTGAATCCTTTGATCACAAATCATCCTTAATCATCAACTCTGTTGTGCACTTCAAACTAGCCACTGCATCACCACCTAGAAACTTCATCCAAGCCTTCTAATTAAGATTTACATAAAACACATACAAGAAGGATTAGAATATCTTGATAGTAGAATAAACCATGTTGATGCCATCTAGAATGAGCTAGAAGATGAGGACCACACTACATATATTGCTAGATCCAATAGAAAATATTAATTAATTGAATTATTAATCTAAAATTAATCATTAATTAATATCATTAACATTACTATTAATGCCTACCGTTAAACCATGATTGTACTACCGGTGATATTCTCACGAGGTTTTGAGCATCAAACTTTAGAATAACTTGAAGGAAGGGGGGTTTTGGACCCCAAAAAATATGTATTAAATATAAAAATCCAAACACAAAAGTAGAGGAGTAACACAGAGAGGAGAAACTCCAAATCAACAGAAAGAAAAAGCTTAATAGTTTTAGTTATGTTTTTTCAAGTTTTCATCCTTATAACCAATCCTGAAAAACATCATCTCTTGGGTAGGAAATCAAACATTCCATGAAAATATTTAACATTAGTTGGAGGAGGAGGATGCCCCTTGTCAGTAAAATCGACATTATCAAAAGAAATTATCTTTATATCTTGACCAATAGCTGCAAAAAAATTATTAGGAGTTAAAATGTTTTGAACATGCTATCCATTTTGAATATTTTACATGTAATCATCAATAGATAAAGTTCCTTGACGTTTTTTATTATGAGGTACCATTTGGAAATCATTTGAATCAACAACATGTTTCTATGAGATCTTAGGAATAAATATTTATTTTCCCTTAGTTATTAAAGAATTCTATGCTACTAATTTGACTTGAAATTTTTTCGAAGATATATTTTGTTGAATAATAGTTAAAGAAAAGAGTTAACTAACTATTGAAACTCTAGTAGAAGAGATCATTGTAGGATCTACAACATTTGTATAAAAAAACTGTAGCTAGATCTACAACATTTGTAGAAGAAACCTTATTAGTGTGTGTAGTACCTTGTTGCTGATGTGCTTGCATAGCCATTTTTTACATCATAAAAGACATGAATAAAAAATATGATGCTCTCAATGACAATAGTGACATGAATTTGGAAGATTATAATAAAACACCTTCTACACACAATCAATTCTGCTAGCATGCAGAAGAATTTCTTGCTTAAAGAGATAAAGATTCATCTCAACTATGTATCAAATTCTATAAAAACTACTAGTTGTAGCTAGGATTTGAAAATACTTGATTGGCCCAATTTGAGAAATAATATTCCTTTAAAATTTTTCAAAAATCAATAGAATATTTGATACTTTAGCAAAACAAGGAACCCTTTGAAATTTAGGAGATGCTAGATTAAAAAAGGGAGTCCACTTTTGAATAATTAATAAAGCATGATGATGATTGAAAACACTAATATGAAGGACCTTAGAAACCATCATCAGATCAATAAATTTTAGTAACAAAGATGATTTTGATAAGAAACATGCATGGATAACATCTAAAAGTCAATCTTTCCAGACAAGATTTAAATGACTTAAAAACTTGAGAAACAAGGTAAATAATCTAGAATCCACATAAAAACACACCTTGCATAAATTTTCTTACTAATACATTCATATAAATCATCAGGAAATTCATAAAATGGGAAGGAAGTGGTGAATCCACTTGAAGGACCACTTACTGCATCTAGCAACATTACATGTAATTCCAAATACATTTACTATAGAAATATCAAATCCATGCTTAGACATTAGAATAACTATAAGTTTGATATTAACTTAACTAGTTATAAAAAACTATTTGGTGTGATACCTCACCTATCTAGGCTAATCCTCTTGTAATGATAATGTTCAGCTATTTGGTAGAACCATCATATAATGTTAATTTCCAAGTGTTGGGTTATGTTATGGCTAGTATCAACCATATAGCTACCCTAAGGCCTTTGCTCCCACTTGATGAGTAGCAAGGTATCCCTACACTCAACCATACGAATACGAGCATTTCACGCGTGATTTGATCAAACTCCATAGACGAGCTAGTGGTGGTATCTAGATAGTTACTCGTTGATCGTAGTTCACTATCTTTCCACCTGGACTAGTATTTGCTTTGCCACGTATGGTTTGGTCCAGAGTGAGGTGTATGATGTGTTCCTAAGCTAATGCTACTCCTCGGGGCGATGGAAAATAATCTTAGCTAAGCTAGGAGGAAAAGGGAGAGAGAGTTACGCTAAGAGGAAATAAGGGGAGAGAATCTAAACTAGCCTAAGTGTGATGAGCATCCATTCCTTAATCATCTGTACACATCTTGGACTTGGTGCACGACTACCATTGGGATTACCAAGCGCATGGCCTAGGTACGCTACTGGGATACCAAGTAGTCACACTTGAATGCTCATGATTAAGTTGTACTCATTCTGCATTTAAGGATTTTAGGGAGAAGAGATATTCACCACAAAAGTAATAAATAACAATAACAATTAAATAATTAAACTAAGTGAATGCTGCAATGATGAAGTAATCTCGATCTTTATTTCTAGTCATGTGCTTGTCCAAGTACGTCACACTCGAATAATAAAGGATGCTGTATAATTACAAGAAATAATTCTAACTCTAAGAAGGAAAAATTGCAAGAGTTTGGGTAAGGGACTAAGAACTAATACCAAAACCAAGTGTGCCACCTCTTATTTATAGGCTCACACGGGAACCGCGATATCATGACCACGATATTGCATATGCAATATCACAGCTACAATATCGGGGGGTCTGATATTGGGACCTATCAGACTTGGTATCTTGTATTAGGGTTTTGATAATAGGGGTTTGATAACAGGACTTGACAGACCATGGCTCATCATACCCCCATGACTGAATAACAACTTATCCTTAAGTCAAAGAAAGTGAGGAACAAGTTCAATTGATTACACAGTGGATAGGGATGGGATTATTGACTGACTAGAAATTTATTCATGCCGCAGTGGAGAATTAAACAAAATTTGAACATAGACACAAAAGACAAAACTTGTGGAACTCATGGGGTTCTCGGTAGTGGTGGCTCCTCCATGGATGCCTCTCCTTTGTCTTGCACGATTAGGCTTATGAGATTAATACTGTTGAAGAAGTGCTTGACATTTCTCCTCTTCTATCCAAGGATTATGAGCTGTCCATGCTGATGTTCCAATGTTTGATGGAGTTGGCACTTTCCATGGTCACGGGAGTTGCAGAAACACTTGATTGACCTTGACATGTTATGCTGCAAATAGCTGCCATTCCTCTTCATAGCCTCGGGCCCTGACCTCTCCATCTTTTTCTTAGATAGATTATGTAGTAACATGAGTTCCATGATGGATGCTGAATGATTGTGCCTCCTTCTTTGCATGAGGTCCTTGGCCTCTGCCTCCCCCTAGTCGTTCGGTTGCACCTTGAGAAGGTCCTCCTTGTTTTCCTCTTTTAGGGGCCATCTATAATCACACAAAGATCAATTGTTAGTAAGGTTATTGAAAAATTTTAATGATTTCATACCTTACTCATTGCCTTTAATAAATGTTAAATTCTTTGCTTAGTGTGATTTTAGAGTTAGAAAATTTTTTCAAGGAAGTTGCCCTAAAAGTTTAATGTTGGACTTGGTTTGTTTAGGTGACACATAGAAGGACCTAGTTTTGAGGAACATTTGATAAAATGATGACAAAGGAAAGAATATATTTGGCAATGAAGTACTCAGAGGGTATAAGATGAAGTGGTGGTGTGCAACAAGTACAAATTACAAAAGTCATACAAGTGGGTCCTCCCCAAAGCAGGTTCCAACCTGTAATGCCCTTGCATAACCACACCTTAAAATGTCCATAGGCACTAGAAGGGTTAAATGTAATCCACACAAGTTTCACAAAACACACATGTAGATACCATCATAATGAGGTATGAATTCAATGCTATACAAGACACAAGTCACAAATACATGAACAACAAGATGAGGCGAATTGTAGAAGGGATTGCAGAGATTGGGACATGAGGTAACTGACTTAGGGCACAATGAATTCTTAGTGTAAGGCATAATTAATGTGTCATTAACCTATTGCTCAAAAATCAGGACCAAGTTCATTCCTCTGATCAGTGACATCGTATTGTTTCATCCCAATGATAGACAACAATAAGAGCACCATGACAGCAAGGTGTATGATCACTTGGCATTTTGTTCAAGGGAGGAGTGATTCGAAATTACTTTGTGGCACTTTGATCTTGATCTTTTTTTTGTTTCTTTTTTTTTCTTTGTATGGTCGCTTTGGCACACTCTTCTTACTCTCTTTTTTCATCATCATTCATGATCATCATTTTTTTTGGAATGCTTAATGTAGAGAAGCTGCCTACCTTCAGGCATGGGTGCATGTCTTTCCAATGGGACCCCCCCCAATAACATTGGTTTTCCTTGATTGAGTGTCTTTTGATTACTCTTACTCCCATTTTTCATTAGATCTACAAGGATCTTAGTATAACCAAGCTGCATGATAGCTCCTACAGATGTTACCAAAGAGAATCCACAAGTCCCCTTGATGTCACACCCTAGCCATTCCCACTTAGTCCATCCTTCTTTGCTCTAGGTATGATAACACAAGGTTACTTTAAGTTCTAATGATTAAGAATATCATTGTACCCAGGGTAGAACCTCTTATTAATATAATGGGTGGATGGATGTTGTGGGCTCGTTGTTCAAATAATTAATCACTTGAGACTTGGTAGCATAGAACAACACCTCAACCAACAAGCCACATGAGTGTTTTATTTGTAGATGAGATTACTCATAAAAAGATAAAAAGATGAAAAAATAAATGAAAAGATAAAACAACAAATTGAAAGATGAAAAAATGGAAAAAAAATTGTAAAATTCAAAGAAAAGGAAAAATATTTATCAATCCTACTTGTTAGAATGGAGGATGCCCCCCACAACTAAATGGTTGAGCATAGCTAGGATTAATAAATGAAAGTTTGGGATCCTTGCATGTTGGAAATATTGAGACCCAGTCATACTTACCTCATTGGGGTTTACACACTTGATTAGAGTTGACATAGTGGTGCAAGTTATAAGATGTGGTTAATTTATAAGGAGTTGACCCACTATGGTACTTGCAACCGTAAGATGGTATGCAAGGATCAATATGTCTCCCCATGTGGTTATATTCATTGGGCATAGTTGTTGGAGTATTGAGTGGTGGCGCTGATAAGGTAACATGAGGCATTGGGTTTGAATAGGAAGATGCACCACAGTGTTGGACTTGTGTTGAGTTGGCGAATGCAGTGGTTTCTGAATTGTGGTGTCCCTTTCTATGGTCATGTCTAAAGAAGAGATGCCTATGATGTCGTGGAGGATTTGCATTGCTATTGATAGTAAAAGCACAAGTAACATTTGTGGGTTGATGTTGTGATGCAAATCCCTTGGGAATAATTGGTGGTGATGTAGAAGGAGGTAAAGGATGAGAATGTTGGAATTGAGGAGAAGTGTAAGGTACCCAAGGTGGTGGTCCTGTTGGAAAGGATATGGTTTGATGGTATTGAGGAGAATGATGATAATATGGTGAGATAGAGTATGTTAACCTAGTTGGGGAAACATGATGTTGAACTTGATAGACACTTAGGTTCGGATGTTATGAAGGGTATAACTAGTTTGGGGGTGGCCTCCCCCATGACTAGGATTGTTACCACTGTGATCGAACACAGTATCTCTGTATGAACTTTGGATGTAACACTCTTCCCCAATGCTCCTGTAAATGTGACAAGATTCGACATTGGCCCTTGGGGTGATTGTATAGGCAAATTTTGCATTGATACGTATGATTGGCAGTTGAGCTCTTATTTTTTTCAACCCTTCTTTCTGATTGTCTAAGGGTATTTTGTCCTACTTCTTGGTTCGTCATGATTCTACCTATAGTAATGTTGGCATATTCTCTGCATTTTTTATGCATCCATTCCATCATCTTATTGATATTTGCCTCAATTTCATCCAATGATTGTAGTGTTGGCAAAGATGGTTCCACTTCCTTGAGGTGAGTTGATTTCTCCTTTTTATTATCATGGGTCCCTGTTGATTTAAGGTTTTGGGCCTATTGAGATTTTTCAATATTCTCCCATCTAGCCATTTCTCCTTTTTCTTTTGCTACCTGCTTAATAAGCTCTTGGAATTGATGGGTTTGTAGTTCATATAGTTGACTCTGGGCATACATCCCTAAGGTTTCCCTTGTTTCATTACGGAGCCCATCAATAATGTGGTACATTAGCCTTTCCTTGGAGAACTCATGGCCTAGGAAATTGTTTAACAATTCATAATATCTTTCTAAGGCCATGTCCAAGGGTTCATGTTGTGCTTGTTTCCACTCTTGGATTTGTCTCCTCAAGGTTGATACTCTTGCATATGTTTGATATCATTTAGTAAAGAGTTCTACCATTGTTGGCCAACGTCAGATTGATTTTGGTTTTAACAACCTATACCATACTATTTCTTAGCCAACGAGTATCATAGGAAAGAGCTTAAGTTTTTTCCATCCATTATCAATGTTGTTCCACACACAGGCATCATGGAAGGCTTGTAGATGATGTCGCGGATCTAAATCATAGCCTTCTAAAAACTTGGGAAAGTTGTTTAAATCAAGCCTAGGTAGATGGCTTTTCTTGTGATGCCTGCGGGATATTCAAACAGCGTCTTATATATGCATTAGGTTCTTAGTGGCTAGTAGGGGTTCATCATTACTAAGTAGGTTATGAGTTTGTGAGTTGGGATGATGTTGTCTTTGTTCATGTTGGTGTTCCTGATTTTGCTTGTGGGTTTGATTTCTATTTCTACGCTGACTCGTAGAGAGATGATCATCCATGTCACGACTTGACATTGAAGGAGCAGAGGAAGAGAAAGAGCTGGAAGACTCATCATGACTTTGGTAAGTCCCCCAATCATCCTTGGATAAATTTTTGTTCATTATTGAGAAGGTCCTAGGCCTTACGGGCCCCCTCGTTCTATGGGATGTCCCATCCTCTCTAGAGGTGTTAGAGTTGGATGACAAGAGTCCTTGAGTATCGTTGGGGTGTCTATGAACATATTAAACTCTTGCATAAGATTGAGTACTCCAAACTTCTTTGTTGGTTCTCCAATGAATTGCCTCATTAGATATTTCATTATCACTATCTTGTGAAAGAGACATTGTTGTGAATTTTTGTGTGATTTATTTGCAATTACTTACTTCTTTTTTTTTCCCTGAAAGATGTATTGTTAATACTTGTTACAACTATCTTGTATGATGTAACTAATCTAAATAACTAGCACCATCCTTGGTAATTGTGCCAATGATGAGTGGCGAGGTACCCCTACACTCAACCATACAAATACAGGCATTTCACGCATGATCCGATCGAACTCCATAGATGGGCTAGTTATGGTATCTAGATAGTTACTCATTGATCATAGTTCACTATCTTCCCACCTAGACTAGTATTTTCTTTTTCACGTATGGTTTAGTCCAAAGTGAGGTGTATGATGTGTTCCTAAACTAATGCTACTACTCGAGGTGATGGAAAATAATCTTAGCTAAGCTAGGAGTAAAAGGGAGAGAGAGTTATGCTAAGAGGAAATAGGGGGAGAGAATCTAAACTAGCCTAAGTGCGATGAGAATCTGTTCCTTAATCATTTGTACACATCTTGGACCTTGTGCATGACTACCACTGGGATTACCAAGCACATGGCCTAGGTATGTTACTAGGATACCAAGTAGTCACACTTGAATGCTCGTGATTAAGTCGTACTCATTTGGCATTTAAGGAGTTTAGGGAGAAGAGATATTAACTACAAAAGTAATAAATAGCAATAACAATTAAATAATTAAACTAAGTGAATGCTGTAATGATGAAGTAATCTTGATCTTTATTTCTGGTCATGTGCGTGTCCAAGTGCATCACACTCGAATAAAGGATGCTGTACAATTATAATCATCACACTGCAGGCATGCACTGAGAAATAATTCTAACTCTAAGAAGAAAAAACTACAAGAGTTTGGATAAGGGACTAAGAACTAATACCAAAACCAAGTGCACCACCTCTTATTTATAGGCTCACATGGGAATCGCGATATTGTGTACGCGATATCGCTTGCAGGCTGCGATATTGCGTATGTGATATCATGGCTGCGATATCGGGGGTCCAATAATGGGGGTCTGATATCGGGACCTGTCAGACTTGGTATCTTGTGTTAGGGTTCTGATAAAAGGGGTCCGATAATAGGGGTTTGATAACAGGACCTGACAGACCATGACTCATCACCACTATCATTGAAAACTTGATCTAATAGTAACTACATGAGAATCACTAGGCACATGGATCAAGTAGTGTAATGTACCCTTCATAATATTGGACCATTGCCTAACTAGCCATGTTCATATTAGTTTCTTATTGTAGATCATGTGTTAATGAAAGACTACTGATATTGACTATAATGCCCTTAGTTTTAAGGCCAAATCAACCTTAATGACCAACTAGCCAATGGCAGTGGCCTAATTGGTCATTTTCCTAGCTTTCCAACATGCCAAAAACTTCCATACATGCTTAAAATGTTTGCTAGCCATTGTTGCTGACAATGTCATTTTTGCTAGATGTTACCATTGCTGTGTTGTGCTAAGAAATGTAGGTAAATTTTATTTCAACTTTCATCATGAGTTAGCTTGCGACATGTAGAGATGTCATTGTTCTCACCGTTGTCACCATGAAAAGGAAATGTCATAGGAGAAAGTAAATGTAAAACAATTTCAATCTCATTGAGGTAGATAGAATAGTGATATGTACTTCTAATATTATGTAAAAGGTTGAAGGTTGAAGTATTTTTATCTATTTTTACCTATTGGTATGAACATATGCTTGTACTTGATATGTTGGTTACCCAAGTAAATGTCCTAGGTATACTTGATCTTTTTGGCAAAAAAAAAAAGCATATACTTAGAATTTTTTACAAGGCCAGGTCTTCATGATGACCTATGGTGTATGCATGATTCCTGCTATTATGCATGGGAGTTAAGGCATGATGGAGACACTTTCGTAGAACTTAGGAACTTGCAAGTATAGGTAATGATGGTCATAAAATATGAATGAATTGGCATAATTGATATGCATTGAAGTTAAGACAAAACATAGAAGATTCCCTCAATCGTAAATGCAAAAAATTTTTTATGTAGATGAGGTTTCTACATCTAAATGCTAAGTTGGACAACACCACTTGAGTTCATCACGTGCATAAAGAAAAGAAACATCTTTGAAACACATTAAACTTGACCAAATATGATAAAATCCACCTTTGTTATTTCCAACCTAGCTTTTTAGCATTTGCTACTGCTTGGTAGATCACACACATAAACTATTATTTAGATGAGCTCTTTTTCTCTAGATACTAAGTTGGAAAAAAACTTGTAGTTCCTTAGTGCTTTAAAAAGTGAAAGTCAAATCAAGATCTCATTTTATCAAATAGCTTGCTTCTCTATTTTGTGAAAGCTCTTGCATAACTTTCTTACATATTTGTGATTACATCTTACATCTATGAAAAATCGATTCCTTCCAACTTACTTCTTGAAAAATATCAATTTAAATGAGAAATTAGCTTCTAAGCTTAAAACTTCCAATAAATACTTCACTAGCCCAAGTACACTTAAAATTATAAAATTGAAATTAAAATTTTATTATGTTTGTGGATATTCTATATCTATTAATTATGTTGTATTTATGCATAATAAAAATTGAGACTTGTATTATGTAATGGTGCTTGGGTAGATCCTTTACATGTATCTGACATTAGAAATTGAGCATACATCATATCATTAATACTATAGGAAAGAAAAAGTCTAGAGATAGTAAAAAAAATAAGAAAAAATTATAGCTTTTTAAAAAAGAAATTAATACTATAATAGAGAACTAATTTTTAAAACTTAAAAGAAACATTGGTGATATCATTGTTAGAGTTAAGCAAGGCTGTTCTCTTTCACTAACTCTCTTTGATATCTTTATTGATGAAATGCAGGAATGGTTGTGCAACAAGCAAGATAGTTATGCTATCAAAATTGGATCTTGAGTAGTAAATCTTCTTTTATATGTAGATGATGCTACCTTCATCTCCACTACTACAAAAGGTATACAAAATATGTTGCAAATTTAGAAAATTGTTGTCACTCATTTGGTCTTTAAGTGAATGTGAATAAAAAAAAAATAATGATTTGGGGTACAAGAAATACATGTTATAACTTCTATTTTAAAGGTACTAACTTGAAAATAGTAGATTCCTTTAAGTATTTGGATCCTATTTATATGGACAATTATATATGGGGGAAGTGCATCATAAAAAGAATAGTAGGAGGTTTCAAGGCTTTATATTATTTCAAAAAAAAGTGCAAGAATTTAGGACTTTGGATTTGGAAGGTAAGAAAATAAGATTTTTAGACTATTATCTATACTATTATATTGTATGAATGTATTGTTTGGGGATCTAAAATTAGTGCCACACTTTGAAAAAATATTGAAAGAATATAAAATGTTTTTTCTTCATGATGAGTTAAAGATGAAGATTAAACACCTTATTTAATTTGGTTATGTGAATGTGATTTATTACCTTTAGAAGTAGAAACCTTGTGCCAATTCATTACATACATTCATAGCTTGCATATCTTAAGGTAAGAAAAATTCTTGAAAGTAGTTATTAAGGATTTGCAAGACCATAGTTGGTAGTTTTAAGGGATGCAACAATTGAGAAAATGGAATATCTCATAAGAGGAATTGCATCAAGATCCTAAGCATATTTGCCAAGTAGTCAAGCATATGGTTTTCATATAGATGTAGTATAATGTAGAAGGCAAGGGTCCATTTTATTTATATCATATTAGATATAATAAACTAGATACATAAGGTAGTTATCTTTTAGCTACTCTTTCAATCAAGAATCGAAAGGCTATCAACAAACTTTGTTTAAGTTTTTATCATTTTAGAATTGAAAGTGAAAGATGAATTCAGCTTCCTTGATAAAAGAACATTTGTAGGTTGTACATGTTAAGAGTCCTTAAACATGAGTTACATGTGTTTCTTTCTTATGTTCTGACTATCCAGTTGAGCAATGTAAGGATATTACAACAAAAAAATTGTATGATTTATTTTTACTACCCCCATTTATGCTTGGTTAATTTGTAGATGATGAGTGGCGAGGTACCCCTACATTCCACCATACGAATACGAGCGTACACGCGCGATTCGGTCGAACTCCGTAGACTAAATGCCTTAACGCCACAAGAAACACTTGGGGTTAATCGTTCGTTGTCTTCCCAGGCTTGCTTGTATGTGTCACGGTGTATGGTTAAGCAAGT
>MNCI01012686.1:451260-664985 GCA_015680685.1 Gnetum montanum
CCAATGCTCGTAATTGAGTCGTACTCATGCATTGCGTCAAGAAGTCGATTCCTTGACTAGCCGTACACGTCCGTAGACGCTCGTAATCAAGTCGTACTTGAATGCACTAGGAAAGCAGGAAATAAAAGCAATAAATGAAACCACATGCTGCAAGGTTTATCCAAACAAGTTCGTCTTTATTGCCGTACACAACTTGGGTTCAGGTTACAAGATGCTCGAATAAAGAGCCGTTCACTCTAGGACTCCTACTGCGGGCACATGGGGAAAAATTCTAACTCTGGAGTGATCAATCTGCCAGAGCTTCGCTACACTAGCTAGGATTTGGAAAATAAGGGGAGTGCCGCCTCTTATTTATAGAAATGGCGGTGGGACGCGATATCTCATACGCGATATCGCAGGAGAAGACGCGATATCGCGAAGGCCGCTATATCGCGTACGCGATATCGTGGCCTAGTGTAAATCGTGTCTCATCAGTAGAGTTTATCTTTATTTTTTATACAAATGTAACATCTTCATAATAGACCCTATGGGTGTTTAGATGCAATAAAGATTTAATACTACAATAAAGAACTAATTATTTGAACTTAAAAGCAATGTAGATGATGGTATTTTTTGGGTGGTTTGAGCTTGGTTGCAAGTTCAAGTTTCAAGATGTTTTTGAGCTTGGAAAGCTTTTAATAATAGTTGTAGGGCTATTGTTAATCTTAAGAAGCTCCTTTATTGTCATGTCCTCATTTTTGAATGGAGCTATTTTGTAACAAATATGTTGTTGCTTCATAAAAAATGATGTAATTATTACAATAAGGCTCAAAAAGACAAGTTATAATAAGACTCAAAAGTACATGTTGTAATAATAAACATCTCTCTTTAGATGACCTTAGGAGGTTTGTTCTAAGGTACTTATACTTGATCATTAGAGGTTGTGCTTATGTGGAGTTGCAAAGCCATTAAGGATGAGTAATAGGTGTTGGGTGAAATGAGATAAGAATGTGATTAACCATCCCTTTTGGCTTGGTGTAGGCCTAACCATGGTGGTAGTGCTAGATTGCTCTAAGGAATAGATGTCACGGGAAGATAATCCCAATAAGCCCTTAGAGCTTGATCAAGATACTTTATTTCTACATTAATAAATCTTCATTTTTATTTCCTTCTACATTTTCCCTATGGTATTCATTACACATAATGTCAAATGTTATATATATTTGATGTTTGTCATGACATCTAGGAATGAGATGTTACAATTAATGTGTAGTGACCGAAAATGTCGGTGGTTGGAACACCAAGAGGTTACCAGGTGAAGAGTTTAACCCCGGATCCATGCGAGGGCCATGCTGGAGAGAAACGGAAGCAAGGTGCCTTGAATGGTCTGGTTGATCAGACAGGGACTTAATCGGTGTATCTTAACCTTACGTAAGTGTTTGTTTTGGAAGCGAGACATGCGAGATGATTTGATGATCAATAAATGCAAGATGAAGAAAATAGTGCAAAACAACGATTATAATAAGGAAATGGCAAAACAAGCTTGGGTGAGAAAGTGCACCACCCCAAGGTCACGGATTTGATTCTTTGCCTTGTTTGAAAGATGTACAACAGGTTATGCAATGCCAGAGAGACATTGCTTACACGAGCGGTATAGTCATAGTTCTTCTACTTGTTGATCTATTTGCTAAGATGTCAAAATTCTTGACTCAAAAAGGGATGTTTGGAGCCCACTAGAGAACTCAAAGGTAACTAGAATGCTCAAGAAAAATGCCAACTATGCCTTCTGAAAGCCAATCAAAAAGCCAACCAGCCAACGCGAAAAGCCAACCCCTTAAACATTGTTTGCCAGGGTATTTATAGGGCCAGGAGTAGGAGAGAAATGTGGTCTAGATGCCACATGTCCTGGGCCCTACAAGATGCTAACATGCCAGTACCATGTAGGTATGTGAAGTTGGATGTGAACGTTTTACGCTATGACCATACCGCTGAATCTACATGTGCCGAGATCCAGTATGCTAACAATGTGAGCAAAATGGAGCTTATGCTCCGGGACTACATCTTCCCTGTCTTACAAGTAGGGTCAAGCATAGGAACAATATTTTGGGAGCTGACCAGGGGTATGCAAAATGAAGTAAAATTGTTGATCTTGCTAAGAAGATGCCAGAGTGAGAAAAATTGTTGCCAACAAGTTCTAGAGCTACCTGAAGACGTCTTGATGCTTCTGTGCCAGTGTTACACTGCTCACATTATTGAACACATTGGTGTAGCATAAGTAGCTACTTGATACGCTGTGCTACGCTACGTAGCATAGCATAGTGTAGCCATTGGTCTTGACTGAAATTTGCATAGGAGTAGAAGAGCATTCTTCTAAGGATTAGTCATGCTAACAACTACAAATTTTGTCCTTCATGCTAGAGAGCTTTTGAACTCGCTGAACTCATGTTTGAAACACTTTTGTAGTTTTTTCATTGTTGCTATGCTGTGCTATGCTATGTAGCATAGCACAGCATAGCAGTTAGCGTATCATACTTCCTTGTTTAATTCACCATTTTCTAGCAAGAAACTTTGCTCAAGGCCTGAGGACTAAGTGGGGCACGGAGTTTTGGAGGTCGAAGTCTTGTCAAAGTGCCATTTTCTTGTTGGAATCACTTGGCAAGATGGGCCTTTCTGCTCTACCTTTGCTACGCTATGCTACGCTACATAGCGTAGCACCTTGCGTTGACTGAGTCTTGACTTGTCTTTGCAATCACTTTGTTAATTTGCACTTGGACGCTTGAGCAGTTATCTTTCAAGGTTTGCTACGCTACACAATGTAGCATAGTGTAGCAGACTTCTTCACTAGAAAAGTTGCCGAACTGTTTTGCTCATCCCAAACACTTTTGGCAACTCCTAGCATAGTTTTTGGGTAGACTTTCAGCCGAGTCAATTGTCTAGTTGGGTAGGCCAGAGAGTCCAGCGGGCCTGTCAGCTCTGGAGATAGAAAACTTGCTAGACTAGACAGTACAACCTTAGTGACTACGTTTTCTTGCTGAACTGTCATGATGCTGCACTTGTAGAAGTCCTTGCCTAAATTCCAAGACCCTGCTGAAGCATGAGGGTCCTAATATTTTATGGTGTTTCACTAGCCCCTCTTTGTTGATGTCTGGGGGATCCACCCAATAGACATCAACAGAAAATATGAAACATCATGAAGGATAAGTCACCAACATCGCTCTTTGGTGGTTGCTCAGATGTCACTTTGCTGTGCTTGGGAGTAACAGGATAGTTGTGCAGGAGAAAGGAGGAAAAGGGTGGATTTGAGGAAATAGGTTTAGGAAAAGGAAAGATGAAATGTAGCGTGGTCCCTCATTGGAGTGCTTGTGAGGAAATTAGCATGTGTGAACATCTTTCTTTTGCTAGCTTCTGACCTCTCATCAGAATGCTTGGAGAGGGTTATTGTGAAACGACCGGTGTGCCATTTGTTTTGGGCACATGCTCTCTCTCTTTTTTTTTTTTGCTTTTGCACTTTTCTTTTACTATTTAGCCATGTTCAATTGTAAAAAACCTTGTTCTTGCAAGATAGGTGTTTCCTCCCTGAGATGAGTTGTGTTACATCCATGCAGGATAGGCGAGGTGCATTACGCGTGTCATGGACTTTACGGTTGAGCATATGGAAGGGCTTTACATGCGTCGAGAAAGCTTGTAAAAGAGATGTGAATAGGGAAACTATGGGTGTGAGAAACAAGATGACGAATGTTAAGAGGAAGGGTAGGATGTGTACTCCTAAGTAGCCAAGCTAGTTAGAGTGGTCACCTCGGAACAATGTGGTGTCTTGTTCTCCTAGCGAAACACATCTCTGACCGACGCCATCTCGGCCCGTATCTTGAAAGCGCAATAGAAAGTAGACCACAGAAATGTAACCATGAAACGTAGTTAGGAAAATGTATTATTTGCTTTAGAAATCCATGAAGTGACAGGCATTGTTGGTAAGGCATGCAACATCTAAAGCAGGAAGGTCGGCAGCGGTTCTGGCAGCAGCAGGCTAAAGGAGCTGGCATCGAGGGAGCTAGGAGTTGCAATGATGTGAGTGCTCAGGAGTCCCTACCCAAGGCAAACATCATGCAATTCAGCTGTAAGGTGAAAGGCCTAACAGCTGAACATCTTTTAAGCTTGGATGATGGATGGGGTTGGAGGATAACGACCTTGTGGCTGGGTGAAATAGTGTTGGAACTCTAGTAGTAGGTGCTAACAACAGAATCTACTGCCAGGGCGACGGGCTATGGTAGCGGGAGCTCCAGAAGGTCAGCAAGATGTCAGACAACATCTCTGGAGGATTAGCAAGATGCCAAGGGCAATGGCATCACATATGTTCCAGAGGGTGCTTTCTTATCATTGTGAACTACATTTTGAAACTACAATGCTCTACCTCACATCGACACTGTGCACGCTTGCTTGTTTGAATGGTCGTGGATGCGAGTTGTGAACATTGTGCCAAATTTTAAGGTCTTGGTAGATCATCAAATGTATTGGTTTAAGGTCCCAGCAGATTGCAATGTGCTAGTTTAAGGTCCTAGCAGACTGCTATGCTAGTTTATCGTCGTAGCGGATGGTGGATGTGCTAGTTTAAGGTCGTAGCAGGCCATCTATGCCAGTTTAACGTTATAGCAGATGTTTTGTGCCAGTTTATAGTCATGGAGGACTGTCTGTGCTAGTTTATAGTCATGGTAGACTATGGATGCCAATTTATAGTCATAGCGGACTATGGATCCCAATTTATAGTCGTAGCAAACTATGGATGCTTACCTTGCTTTTGCATTACATGTAGTATGACTTCAAGTGGTTCACAGGATTTGCAAACTCTCTTCCATCCATGTCTGCCAGTTTGAAGGCTCCATTTTCATAGGATTTTGTGACTATGAATGGGCCTTTCAAATTTGCTGAAAACTTGTTTGAATGCTCATGAATAGCTTTGAGGACTAGGTCCCGCTTTTTGATTGGTCGTCAATTTGGGTTGAATGATGCTTTTGCCGCTGCTTGTCTTGATACCATTTGATACAACCTAGTGTCTGTGCACACTCTTCCTCTAGGAAGTCAAGGTCAATGATCCTTGACTCATTGTTTTGGGCTTCGTTCATGATGCTTGAAAGGATCATCCACATTGATGGTACCTGCAATTCAAGAGGTAACACTACCTCAAATCCCTAAACTAGGCTATAGGGAGTCTTACTTGTAACTATTCTGCACATCGTCCGGTAGGCCCACAGCACGTAGAGGATTTGCTCATGCCATCGCCTCTTGCTATTGCTAAGCATTTTTTTAAGAAAGTTGATGATGGCCTGTTTGTTACCTCTGCTTGACCATTTGCCTATGGGTAGTATGATGATGAAAAGGATTGCTTAATGCCAAGGTTGCTACAAAAGGTTTTAGTTTTCACACTACTAAACTGTGGCCCATTGTCCATCACAATAGTCATGGGAAGACCAAATCTTGTCACGATGTTATCTAAGATGAAGTGGAAAACCTGTTGAGATGTAGTTTTCTTAAGGGGGATAGCCTCTTCCCACTTCATAAAGTACTCAGTGGCAGTAATGATGAAGCTATGTCTTGCGAAAGACTTACGTGTTATGGGCCCTATGATATCTAGTTCCCATCGTTGGAATGACCACGTGATCTATGTAGGGTGCAACTTAGTAGGTGACACATGTATAAGATTTGCATGACATTGGCATGTATTACACATCTTGACTTTAGCAAAGCAATCCCATTTCATGCAAGTCCAGTAATACCCTAGGCATATAATCTTAGATGCCATGGCCCTAGGAGCTATGTGTCCTCCACATAGTCCTTTATGAACTTCGCTAAGGATTTTTTGTGCCTCCTCCCCACCAACGCAAGTTAACAGTATTCCATCAAAGGAGCGTTTACATAAGGTATTATCGCCTACGAGGACATACTACCATGCTCACTTTCAGATTGCATCCTTTTGGGTAGATGTCAAGCCGTGTGGGGGTTCACCATGTTGCAAGTAGGCCTTAATGTTAGCGTGCCACTCTTAGGCATTGGTAGCGCTTATGAAGGCAATGTGTACTGCTTGGGTGATAGGGTCTATGCATTCTGTTATCAACGCAAGTAAGGTTGCAAGTAGGTGTGATGGCACGTTTAATGTTAGCGTGGCCAAGGCATCGACTACAGTGTTTTTGCTGCATGGCACATGCTAGATGTCTATCATTGTGAACTGTTTCAGCAAGTTTTTCGCCAAATCACAATAAGGCTGCAAGTGTGAAGCTTTATAGGCATAGACTTTGATGATTTGGTTGACAACAAGTTGAGAATCACCTCGGATTGCCAAATGTTAAATCTTTAATTGCTGGGCTACTAAGAGGCCCCTAATGAGTCCTTCGTACTCAGCTACATTATTTGTGCAAAGGAACATGAAATGGTAACCAAAATGTTGAATATCCCTTGAGGGGAATGTAATGACGGAAGCAACACTACTACCTCGTGTGGTTGAGGCACTGTCGAAATGTTAAGTGGCCTCGAAGTGTAATGGCACAAGGTTGATACTGCTAACATGTTTGTTGGGGAATTTTGGTTCAATGGTTGCCTGATCATTGACAGGTGAGGTTGTAAGCTGCATAGCTATGACTTGTGCTTTCGTCGATGATTGGGCTACATAGTGTAAATTGAATTCCACTGTTATAGCTTTTGATCGGGCTATCTTGCTACTTTCATATAAGTTGTTCATGATAGGCCGAAGTACATTGCTTTTGCATATAATGTTCAGTTGGCTACGAAATAGGTAGTGTCTCCACTTTTTTGATGTGAATACTAGGGAGATACAATTCCTTTCCACTTCGTTGTATTTCGCTTCATAGGCTATTAATGCATGGCTCAGGTAATAAAATGGGATTTCAGAGCCATCCTCTCTATTCTGGCATAACAGTGCTGCGATAGACATGTCCGAGGTGGTAAGGTAGATGTAGAAAGGCTTATCCCTCTATGATGGGTAAACAGTTGGGAGGTGTAAAAGCTCTTTCTTTAAGTCATTAAAGGCTTGTTGAGACTAGGTTGTCCACTTGAAGTTAACCCCCTTCTTTAGTAAGTGTTGCATGGGGTGTAACTTATCGGTCAACTTTGTTATAAACCTTTTGATAAACTATATTCTACCTTGCAACCTGCGCAATTCTTTAAGGTTGGTAGGGGGTGCTAGGTTAACAATGGCCTTAACTTTGTCAGGGTCCACCCATATTCTAGCCTCCGATACTAAAAACGCTAGCATGTGTCCAGTTTTAACGCTAAAAACACATTTCTTTGGGTTAAGATGCAAGTCATGCCTGTGAAAATGCTTGAGGACTACCTCTAGATCGATGGGATGATTGATAGCTATCTTAGACTTGACTACTATGTCATCCACGTAACCGTTGAGTCTCTCTAGGAGGTAGTCACTAAATATGTAGGTCATGGCTCATTGATAGGTTGATCTGGCATTCTTTAGACCAAAGGGCATCATAGTGTAATAAAAAGTTTCCCAAGGGGTCATGAACGTAGTTGTCAACTAATGCTTTGTATTGATGTGAATTTGATTGTAACCTGAGAACCCATCCATAAAGGATAATAAAGCATAACCAGCCGTAGTGTCAATAAGTTGGTCGATACTCAATAATGGAAAGTCATCTTTAATCGTTGCTTTGTTCAAATCTCGGAAGTCTATATAGATTCGTATACCTCTCGTTTTCTTAGAGACTACAATGATGTTTGGACCATGCGAATGAAGCCTGCTTGGTATAGTTTAGTGATTTCGTCATGTACGGCTAGTGTGATTTCCAGTTTAATTTTTCAAGCCTTTTGTTTAACCGATTTGATACGTGAGTCCAAGACAATGTTATGTTGTATTAACCATGGGTCTAAGCCCAACATGTCATTATAGGACCATGTGAACAATTTGACATTGTCTTGGAGGACTTTAGATACATCCTCTTGCATTTGTTGATCAAGGAGGGAGCTAAGTTTTAGTGTCTTTACTTCCTCCTAGATGTCTTTACTAGCACTTCAATGAGAGGGTCCTCAGTTACATCCCTAGCCTCTCAGTCTAAGGCTTGGACCAGATGTTTAGGCCAATCTAGGGATGTTTCCAAGGATGCTACGGTGTTATTAGTGGATGATTCCCAATCTATTGACTCTAGGTTTAAATGTCTTGCAAGCTTGCCATGAGGACCTGTCAAGGTTAGAAGTGAATGTAGTTCACGCTGCATGGCCATTTTGTTTAACCTGCCACAATAAGAGAAAGCCAAGTCAAGTGATACCTATTTGTAGCTATAGCGCATAATAATAAATATTTGCAAGGTAACAATGGAACATGAAATAATTGTTAACTATTCGGCCAAGTTTGCAAGTTACCAACTTAAGGTCTTGGCGGACTGTGAATGAGTTTGAACCTGCTAGGGACATTAATTTTGCCAGTTTAAGGTCATGGTGGATCATAACATTGTAAAATCTAGGTTAAAATACGAAATAGATACTAATGCTGCCAGTTTAAGGTCTTGGCAGACCGTACTCATGCTAAAGTGTGCATGTAAATCGAGGTTACTAGTTTAAGGTCTTTGCGGACCATTAACGGGTAGGATTTGTAAAGGCTACTAGTTTAAGGACTTTGTGGACCACTAATAAGTAGGCTTTGTAAAATGTCACTAGTTTAAGGTCTTTACAGACCACTAATGGGTAGGCTTTGTAAAATGTCACTAGTTTAAGGTGTTTGCTGATCATGGTACGTAGGCTTTGTAAAGGTAGGTTGCTAATTCAAGATGGGACAAAATTTTTGATTGGGCCCCACCTGTTATGCTACAAACAATGATGCTACACTAGAGTAGGATTGTGACATGAAAGTGCTACACTATATGGGGCATCCCACATTACTCGAGGTGTGAAAATGACAAGTTCTTTTCACCGCGTCGGTTATAAATAGGGGTTTAACCCTGGTAAACTTGTCATTTTCGTTGTCAAAGTGTAGAGCCCACATCCAAAGCATGGTGCGATCATGCCAAGAGAAAGAAAAATGGTGTAGCGTAGCAGCTGATAGCATTTGCAAGTGAAGCAATGACACCCAAAGATGAATGGAAGCACCGAGGGCTCACTAAGGTGTACAAAGTCAAGGACACTTTGGGGCGCCTGTCCCAGGTGTGCATTGAAGTGCGGGAGGAGACTCCGTCTACTCAGTAAGTTGCTATGCCACCTTTGTTGTTCAGACTTCAGCAATTGTTATTGTTGAAATTCACATCTTTTGCCATTGTT
Source organism: Gnetum montanum (assembly GCA_015680685.1). Taxonomy (NCBI): domain Eukaryota; kingdom Viridiplantae; phylum Streptophyta; class Gnetopsida; order Gnetales; family Gnetaceae; genus Gnetum; species Gnetum montanum. Next base: position 460,510 of record MNCI01012686.1, read on the forward strand.
TTGGTCGTTGTTTTGGCTACTATGCTACCGCTGTTGCTGGGTGGCCATAGCGGCTATACGGACGTTACGCTATAGCTGCATGCGGTATCTTCTCGGCCACCATTGTTATGACTACCTTGTTGCGGGGGTTTGGGCGAGTTTGGATAACTTAGCGCATGGTTAGCATAGTGCGCTACCCTCAAGAGGGTTTGGCCATCTGTGAGATTTGACAAATGAGACACGTGTTTAATGTAGTACAGAGCGAGTTATCTTGTACTGTAGGAGTATGGTTGTAGCACAGTGAATTCTTTCTTGTCTGTACTTTGTAATTTTTTTATTACAGTATGCTAGTATGTTGTAAGGTCTTTAGGTTTGTCACATTGCTACGCTGTTGAGCTTGCAACACTGCTATGTTGCTAAATTTTTTTTGTTAAGTTTGCCATATTGCTATGCTCGTCATAGTGATGTGTTGTGTGTCATTGTATTGTTGCACATCTGTCTATTCCTGTTCATTTGCTACATTACGTGTCATCTAAGTGTTGTTGCATTGTGTGAGGTTTGATGACTATGCTACGTTGCGAGGCTTGTTTTGCTATTTCTGTTTTTTTTTGTGACTACGAGATCATGCTATGCTACATGCAATGAAAATGTCATGCTATGCTATGTGTAATCAAAGGGTTACGCTACACTATGTGTAAACTTCACTCGTACACAGTGTTAACATCTGATGTTTCATTATGTAGGGTCATGTTGAAGCCCATCTTAATTGTCCTAGAGATTGTGGGAGTCTTGTGCTACCTTAGTGCATTAGTGGCCAATGTCTCTCCTCCTCATGCACGTGTGGAGCGACAGGCGGTCTAGTTCCGGGAGGGTGCACGAGATTTCCTAAAGTTCCTCCTCTAGCATTCTAGTGTGATTTTTTGGTCACACTTATCAATGAAGATAGCAGCTGCAATCACATAAATCCTGTTGCCCAGGGCAAACTGGGGGATTCTGAAATTTTTGTCTGATGGGTCAATCGAGGGTGAGCAAGCAAAGGGTTCCAACTAGTGCTCAAAAAGCTTGAGATACTTAAGTTGGATTTGGGAGATGCCTGAGTATAAGTGCTATCACTTATACAACACGTTGTTCATTGCCCGTCACATGGGCACCTACTTTTAGAACCCACCTGGAACTGTTTATTACGTTGATGGGTGAGTTCTACGAAGGTATTTTATCGTTGTGTAATCCATGCTACTCTAGACATAGGTATTGACAGTGTATATATGCATTTTTTTATGTGTTGCCAGGTTTTTTATTATCAGGAGTGGTCTCCACGGTGACATAGACGCCTTGGCATTGGCATAAATGGCCCTGCGGGAGTTTTCCTCAACTGGGAATGTGCACGCCAACATAATAGGCCAATTTGGGGTGAGTTTAGAACCTATCCAACCTGGTATTCCCAATTTTATGGGAAGTGTAAAGAAGCTGGTTGGTTAGATAGGTAATGGGCATCCCTCAGTCCACTCACCATTAAAGACGTGTTGGTGGATCTCCCACCATTTCCCACTCCATTTAAACTTGGTACACTAAGTTGTGAATTCACTGTTATTTGTTCGAGTGATGTTTATCTTTTGTTAACCCTCTCTTTTCTTTTTGTTTTTTGTTTTTTTTGCAAACCATTTTAGTGGTGAAGAAATCCTAAGAGGTGACTATGATTACCTTTGGGTGCAATGAAACCAACCTCTTTTTTAAGTACGGGGAGGTAGAGGAGACCCAGTGTTAGCTCTACAATGGGGCCCCAACCATGCTTGTCCATAACCTTCAGGAGGTTGGGCTTATGGACTTATTTTTGGCCGTTAATCTGAATGTCCCGCCTGCCGAGATGCTTTCCCTAGCCAACTCCTTCTCTGAAAAAGTGGATCGCTTCCACACACGTGTTCACAATGTGCGCGTGGTGTTTGAGGTTAATGACCAATTCTTTGTAGATCTTTTTGGTGTCCCTTCTTATGGTCTCATCGTGAGAGAAAAATCCAAGAAAGATGCACAAAATAAGGGGGACATCGAGGAGTGGCTAGGGATGGCCAAGGATCAAAAGGGGATCTATATTGAGAAAGTCAGGCTATGGGTAGCCAAAATAGTTTACCCTGTCTTTTGTGCCCGTGCCTTCCCCAAGCTGCTATCCTAAGGAAAAATCATTGGAATTGAGCAAGCTTATATAATGAGGGATGTCATGGAAGAGGAGACCCATTACAATTGGGCCAAACACCTTTGCAGAGGCATGTAGGCTAAAATGGTTAAGCTCCGCGGGAAGCTTAAGTTGCATTTCAACGTGCACCATGCCTTCTTCATAGTCTACCTATGGTGTTTTGCGGAATTCTTGGTAGTCCATGAGAATGGAGTTTGGGTACTATAAGATCGTAGCTAGATTTCCAAACTGTGGATCTGCCAAGTCTTTCGTACCACATGATCTCAGGATCCCTCGGAAGCTATCGGGGAATCATTCTCAATGACGACCGGGGATCAGGTGGCATGCAACTTTCGAGCCTAGGATAGTGTGGGAGAGGCACCCCCCATTACCATTGGTAGTGTAACAAGGGGGGGAACACCTCATTGCAGAGACGGTGATGACCAAGTTACAATGCAAGAGGTCCTGCCCTACTGACGAGACCCCTCGTACTAACGCAGAGAGGGGGAAGAAGCTGCGACTCAAACTTCATAGTGTGTATCCTTTGATTGGTAAGTGTTTTTTTATTTATTTGCTATTTTTTGCCTAACATTTGCTATGCTGTGTTATTCTAGGTAGCATTGTACAATGTAACATTTGCTCTAAGTTGGTATGATTCGCTTACTGTGACTAAGCTTTATTAGTAGAGGAAGAAGAGGAAGAAGGAGAAGAAGAGGTGGTGGCCCTACAATAGGGGTGACTGGTGCAAACGAGGAGGCTTCGGCTACAGAGGAGAGGGCCCTAGTCGATGAAGAAGGGGCCTTGCTATAGAAGAAATGGCCTCTGCTGGTGAGGAGGAGGTCTCTGCTGATGAAGAGGAGGCCCTTACCGACGAGGAAAGGGGCCCAACCAATGAGGAAGTGGCTCCTGGTAATTAGGAAGAGGTCCTTGTTGATAAACCTTTTGCAGAGAGCAACTCAGTGTTGGAGGGGCACATAAGCATTGAGGACACTGCTACGTTGTTGGGTTAGTTTGAAGGAGAGGGGCTTCATTTGGACGTTGGTGAGTTTGACCACATATTTGACAGTGTACCGATGGGCGACCCCCTTGCTATCACCCTTGAGGGTTTGCTGGGTAGGAGATTTACACTGTCATTTATGTTATTCATTAGCCCTATTATGGTTCTCTCCACTTTAGCTAACACATTTTATCGTGTAGTTGATACCACCGTTGATACCTTCGGCCCATCCTCGATTTGCCTACAACCATGGACCAAGACCCCCGATAAATTTACTTTCATGATCGACCATTTGAGTAGGTCAACTCGAAAGTGGATAAGTCAAAATTACTACGCTAGACTCTTTAAAATGTTGTTGCTTCACTATGCCATTGTGACTAATGCCTTTGTATATGCAGTTAGCAGCCTCTCGTCTCAAGTGGGATCCCAAGTGAGCGGTTGAGGTCGACGCCGTACCTGAATTTCCACTAGAGGTGACCGAAGTACCTGGTTGTGTATACGACAAAGCAAGCTAATGTGCACTGTACTCAGCATGCTCCTTGTGGGAATGTAGGCGTGTGAACGAAGACCTCTAGAAACAAGTATAGAGGCTTGAGAAGGAGAAGGCCAACCTGATGACTGAGGTGGGAGATCTCTAATTCAGGAATGAATTCCTATTGGCCCAAGACACCAACAATGGTAGTTGGCGCATGGCCATCATTGACTACACAAGGTATTGGAAGGCCGTGCAGTGCAACAATGAGGCCACTCGTGAAATAATAGAACAACGCATGCAAATGGACCTGTTAGCCCAGAAGAACTAAGACTGGAAGGACTATAGTGCAAAAGTTTACGAGTGGGGGAAAGCACAGAAAAACCATAAACATATGTATAAACTAGAACATGTCACCTACCGTAACCAATATCGAGATGCCTTTGTCAAGTCCCATAATCACAAAGTATTTCTTGACATTATTGGCACTTCTAGGGCTTATGACAGGTTTATGCAATAGGTGACAATGAGTGAATCTCCCGAAAGGGAAGTGACCTTTTCCACGGGTGAGACCACCACTACCACCTTTTCTCTAGGATCTCCGAGGTGGACAACCATAGAGAAGGAGAAAGTTGCTCCAAGAGCTGATCTGGGCAATAGGAATTAGGCTGATATTGCAGAAGAGGAGATCTTGTGATGCCTGGCAGTAGGCCTGGATCGGATACCCCTCGAAACAGATGCAGGGCCGTCTTGGGTTAGTTACTTTTTGGTGTAGTGATAATTTATTTTATTCCAGTCCTTATTGTAGCTTTAGTTGACTAGTTCATTTTTCTTGTGGTATAGGATCCAGATGAAAATACAGGGCCTAATGAAGCAGGGGACGATGGAGTGGGCGAAGGGTCATAACGTAGCAGTCGAACATTTTATTTGAATTCTCGCAAAGAATGTTACAAACATTATTGATTTATGAAAGAATAAATGGAATACGAAGAGATTTATTTTACTTTTGCTTATGTATTGTATTTATTTTTATTTTATTTTATTCCTTTTTTTGCATTAAATTCATTAAGAGTGTCTCGTTTTAGTTCTAGGCCATTTCAGGCCGTAACAATAGTTTAAGGCCATTTCGGGCCATCACTAGTTTTAGGCCATTTTGGGCCATAACAATAATTTAAGGCCATTTTGGCTCGTCACTAGTTTTAGGCCATTTTGGGCCATTGGTAGTTTTAAGCCATTTCAAGCTGTTGGATGATGGTAAGGAAAAATTTTGCCAGTTTTAGGCCTTAGCGGGCTGTGGTATAATGTATACAGTGGATGTGATGTGAATGGTTTAAAGAATGAGTTAGAAACTTAGTGTGATCAAACGAATATGAAGCCAACAAATAATAAATGCATGACAAGCATTAGTTGCGTTGGAAGCATTGCAGTAGCTACGCTATGTAGGTAATGATTATTCTCGTAGCTGCTTCTTAACCCATCATGGGCTTGGAAATGTGTAAGGTTGAGGGGCTTTATTGTGGTATTCTTGCATGTCATTATCTACCGCTTGAAAAGGAAACTCGACCCACGCTGTTTCATTTTCTGAGCTGGCGTTTTGGGCCGGCTCATTTGCTAAATGAGTCGCTTCAGTGGAGATGGGTGCTTCATTCTCAGAAGTTATTACTTTTGAACCTTGCTTCATGTCAACATTGTTTATCGCTTGGTGATGAGACGCGGTTTGCGTCGGCCGCGATATCGCGTACGCGATATCGAGTCTTTCCCTACGATATCGCGTACGCGATATTGCAGTCCGCCGCCATGTCTATAAATAAGAGGCGGCACCCCCTTGTTTGGGGATCCCAGTTTTAGGTAGCGAAGCTCTGGCAGTTTGATCCCTCCAGAGTTAGAATTTTCCCGTGTCTGCCCGCAGTGTGGTGAATGTGATTGTACGGTGTCTTTATTCGAGTGTGCCGTACTTGGACACGCACATGACCGGCAATAAAGATCGAGATTACTTCATCATTGCAGCATTCACTTAGTTTATTTATTGTTATTTATTTCATGTTATTTATTGCTTTCATAGCGCGGTGTAAGTACGACTTGACTACGAGCATCTACGGGTGTGTACGGCTAGTTAAGGAATCGGTTACTTATCGCGATTAGTCTCTCAACCCTAAACTCCTAGAAGCGGAACGAGTTCGACTTGATTACGAGCATTTAAGTGTGACTGCTTGGTAGCCCAGTGGTGTAGCTAGGGGGATCTACGCTTGGTAACCCAGTGGCGTATTTGGGGTCTGCGCTTGGTAATCCCAGTGGCGTACCTAGGCCTATGCTTGGTAGTCCCAGTGGCAGTCGTGCACGAAGTCCAAGATGTGTACGGTTGATCAAGGAATCGGTTGCTCGTCGCACTTAGGCTAGATTAGATTTTCTTACCCTTTTCCTCTTAGCTTAGATTTAGTTAAATATTATTTTCCACTGCCATCAGGAGTAGCATTAGATTTAGGAACACATCATACACCTCATCTAGACTAAACCATACGTGACATATGCAAAACTAGTCTAGATGGGAAGACAGCGAACTGCGACCTAAGGCTAACTAATCTAGGTGCCACAACTAGTCCATCTGCGGAGTTCGACCGGATCGAGCGTGCGACGCTCGTTTCGTATGGTTGAGTGTAGGGGTACCTCGCCACTCATCACTTGGGTAGCCATGTCGTCACTGTAAATCACCACCTTCCTGCCCACATAAGGTAGATGGGTTTCTTGATGTATGGGAAAAGAGACAGCCTTGAGTTGGGCTAACCACGACATCCCCAAGATCAGGTTAAACCCAGGCATCTCTTCTACCATGATGAATGTTGCATTTTTGGGGAACTGGTCCCCTGCCACAAAGTTAATGTGGATAGTTCCTTTTACCACCACTCGTGCTCTGTTGAATGACTTCAGACATGACGTTGTTGTGGGTTTGATTTAGTTCACTAAACCTAGTTTGTCCACTATGGGGAATAAGGTGACATTTGTAGTAGCCCTTTCATCAATGTGTACTCTTTGGATCTTGTGTTGACCGATCGAATTGTGATGAACAGGGGTGTTGTTTTCGTCTAACCCTTTTTAGGGACATCTTTAATGGACTCATCATGGAATGTCAATTGAGATGGCCGTGGTTCTTTGGGCGTAGAAGGAAGCATGACTGCATGGATTGTTTTCTCCTCCGCTGGCATGTTTTCATCAATTAGTATAGACGTTAACATGTGAACTAAAGCCTCGCTGTGTGTGGTCGAAGTCATTACCAAGTCATACAGTCTCAAGGTTGTATTTTTTTAGAGCCTGTTTGACCTGAGTAACAACATTTAAAATTTTTTATCCACTTTTGAGTTGTTTGTCATCCTTTTTCTCCTCCATTCGTCCTAGAAGATGAATTTCTTAAGGAGGAGCAGTTTCGGATTTGAGGCTAGATCCTTTTGGGTGGGGTGGCGATGATCATGTGCGCATAGTGGCGTTAACTTTTGGTGATGAGAGTGGCGTAAACACGGAGGATGAAGGGGTAGGCTTGGAAGGACATGGGGTAATACGTTCCTTAGCCGTTTTGTTCATCAGACACTCTTCTCGTTTCCTTGAACGGGAAGGCTGTGATACCATTTTAGTTTGGTTTTGCATGATAGGGGTAGTTGAGTGTTTTGGCCCCCTAATGGTGAACATTGTTTGTGGCATTAGTGTGGGCAGTGATGTAGTTTTGAATATGCAGGGTGCAGGGGTAGATGTTCGAGGAGGAACCTTGAGAACAAATGGCTGTTGCAGCATCTTTTTTGTGGCCGTTGGTGTTGCTATGCCACGTTGAGGTGCATGAACCATAAACAGTTGCTATGGCAGTTGTGGATTACTGTCTATGCGAATTGCCTTGATAATGTACCCCATGTCGTTAGCATTGAGGGGGTCCTTGTAAACATGCATGGATTGATGTTTAGGGAGGATGGGGTTGCTTTTATCTAGAACCAAATTCCCATGATTAATCATCCATTGGATGTTGCCTTTTAGTGTTAAATAGTAATCCGTGTGATGACCATAGATTTGATGGTAGTCACAGAACCGCTCCAGCCTGAAGTTCTTAGGAACTGGCGGCTCATTGGGCATAGCCAAGGAGGGGTTTCTAAGGAGCTCATAGTACCGTTGATGTCGTTTGGTTGCCTCCTCAGACATTCGCTTATGTTGGATGTACCCAGCCCCCAACAATTGCTTCAGAAGTTCTGAAGGCTTGATGGGCAATGGGGTATACTTGGAGCGATCTTTATGCTCAAAGTTGGATTTATCCAAGGTGGATGCCTCTGGTACCAATGTGGAGGGTTGGGTAGCATTACTTAGGCTAGGCATGGGGTTAGTTGATGTTGTGGCTGCTTTCTAATTATTATTGCTATTGGGCTTTGCAGTTTTACCCTTGTCTTTGTCTTTTTTGGTATATGCATTCTTGTACATGACATAGGCTGAGTCTTTACTAGCCTTGGCCGCATCTTGGATGCTCTTTGTCTGGGTGAAAGCTTGACTGAGAGAGCATGGGGCTAGGTAATATAGCTTGGATTTGATGAAATCATTTACCACCCCCTTGAAGATGGGCAACAAATGGGCCTCTGCGATAAGCTCACGGATCTCATTCAAGGTGGTGCTCCACCACTGTATAAACTTTTGTACTAACTCCAACGGGTCTTGCTTAACTCCCATCAACTGATCCAGTGTGACTTTGGGCTTTAAGTTATACTTGAAGTGGGTCATGAATTGGGTCAGGAGCTCCTCCAGTGTTGAGATGGAGGCGTGTGGGAGTGCGCGGTACCAGTCTAAAGCTTTGCCCATCAGAGACATAGTGAAGACGTGAATAGTGGTGTGCGGCCACTACTGCAATAGCAAAGATTTAGATCTAAATGTGACAAAATGTAGCCTGGCCCATAGGGGGTGCTGTTGGGGCTCTTCCTACAAAAGGTTTTACTTGCAAGGTCCACCACCTAGTGGGTGATGTTGTTGGAGTGGCAGTTGCTGGTGGTGCAGTAGGATTAGTCATTTGCATGCCTGATGGGATGGGGCACAGTCCTGCGCTTGGTTGTGACCTACGGGACTTGGTGTGCTTGCTATTAAGGGTAATGTGGCATTTGGTGGGGCTGCAAAATAGAAAGCAAAGTGGCTGGGGTCCACCACGCCGTTGGGGCAGGGCCTACCGCTAATGGTGGAACAGGCGTAGACGATGGAACAAGAGCGTAGACCCCATGCCACTGTGAGGCAAACATGGTGTGCACATAGGGCAACGTAGCCGTGACTGGCACTTGAAACGAAGATGGGACAAAAAGAGGAGGGTTAATGCCTAGTAATGAAACTGAGGGAGGAGCATGTTGATATGCTGAGGGTGCAAGATGGCTGCCCATGACTGATGAAAATGTAGATTGAGGCAGATTCGTGGTGATCACAAAGGGAGCCATTGCAAAAAGTGGGTTTGACTTGAAGACCATGGTGGGAGGGATGATCACAGGGTAAGTCTGGCCACCCCCCTCAAACTAGGAGTCCAGATCTTCCTATCTATCTTGGAATGCTTTGTCATAATGAGATACCATATCTCGCTCCCTAGGCTTATTGACTCGTAGCAGCTGATTGAAGATCCATTGATACGTCTCCGTTAGGAGGATGACGACGTTGGGGGTAGGGAGAAACTCCCTCCCATTTAGATTAAGGAATTGAAAATTATGTTTGTCCTTGAGTTCCTGGCGATCCAGGGGCAGATTTACCTGGATCTTTGCGCAGATAAAGTTGTAATGCTCTATGTCTTGTGCTAAGAACTCGGGTGACAAATGTCGAATCCTAAGGGACTAGCATGGCACCAGCACTAGGCTAGGTGGCCGCTTAGCATCCATGGTGCTTTGAGCTAAGAAAGGAGTCTCAAGGCTTGAGGTGAAAACATCGGTTGTTGTCAGAATCATCTTGCGTGGTAAAAGGGGAGATCACAAACTAGAAACACAAAAATCTATGGGAGATGGGAGGCTTTTCATCCTGCCGGGTCCCAAAGGAACCATTGTCATGACCAATCTACATCACACGATGTGTAAATAACCACAAAAGGATGTCACATTTACGCTAGTGCGTGACAGGGTATAGAGAACGTGTAGGACTATCCTTAGGACATGGAAAAGGCACCAAAAGGCCCTCCTTCTAGTGCCAAAAACTATAGTGACCGAAAACATCGGTGGCTGGAACACTAAGAGGTTACTGGGCAAATAGTTTAACCCTGGATTTGTGCGAGGGCTGTGCTGGAGAGAAATGGAAGTAGGGTGCCCTGAATAGTCTGGTTGATCAGATAGGGACTTAATCAGTGTATCTTAACCTTACGTAAACGTTTGTTTTGGAAGTGAGACACGCGAGATGATTCAATGATCAATAAATGCAAGATGGAAAAAATAGTGTAAAAAAATGATTATAATAAGGAAATGGAAAAACAAAATTAGGTGAGAAAGTGCACCACCCCAAGGTCGCAGATTTGATTCTTTGCCTTGTTTGAAAGGTGTACAACAGGTTATGCAACGCCGGAGAGACATTGCTTACACCGAGCGGTATAGTCACAGTTCTTCTGCTTATTGATCTATTTGCTAAGATGTCAAAATGCTTGACTCAAAAATGGATGTTTAGAGCCAACCAGAGAACTCAAAGGTAACTAGAATGCTCAAGAAAAATACCAACTATACCTTCTAAAAGCCAATCAAGAAGCCAACTGGCCAATGCAAAAAGCCAATCCCTTGAGCGTTGTTTGCTAGGGTATTTATAGGGCCAGGAGTAGGAGAGAAATGTGGTCTGGATGCCACATGTCCTGGGCCCTACAAGATGCTAACATGCTTGTATCATGTAGGTATGTGAAGCTGGATGTGAACTTTGTTACGTTGTGACCATACTGCTAAAACTACATGTGCTAAGATCCAGTGTGCTAACAATGTGAGCGAAATGGAGCTTATGCTCCAGGACTACGTCTTCCCTGTCCTTACAAACAGGGTCAAGCATAGGAACAATATTTTGGGAGCTAACCAGGGGTATGCAAAATGAAGTGAAATTGCTGATCTTGCTAAGAAGATGCCAGAGTGAGAAAAATTGTTGCCAATAAGTTCTAGAGCTACCTAAAGATGTCTTGATGCTTCTATGCCAGTGTTGCACTACTCACGCTACACATTGGTGTAGTATAAGTAGCTACTTGCTACGTTCTGCTATGCTAGGTAGCATAGCATAGCGTAGCCATTGGTCTTGATTGAAATTTGCGTAGGAGCAAAAGAGTGTTCGTCTAAGGCTTAGTCACGCTAACAACTACAACTTTTGTCCTTCATGCTGGAGAGCTTTTGAACTTGCTGAACTCATGTTTGAAACACTTCTATAGTTTTTTGATTATTGCTATGCTGTGCTACGCTATGTAGCGTAGCACATCATAGCGATTAGCATATCATGCTTCCTTGGTTAATTCACCATTTTCTAGTAAGAAACTTTGCTCAAGACCTGAGGACTAAGTGGGGTAGGGAGTTTTAGAGGCCGAAGTCTTGTTAAAGTGTCGTTTTCTTATTGGAATCACTTGCCAAGATGGGCCTTTTTGCTCTGCCTTTGCTATGCTGTGCTACGCTACATAGCGTAGCACCTTGCATTGACTGAATCTTGACTTGTCTTTGCAATCACTTTGTCAATTCACACTTGGATGCTTGCGCAGTTATCTTTCAAGGTTTGCTACACTGCACAACATAGTAGACTTCTTTACTAGAAAACTTGCTAAGCTATTTTGCTCATCCCAAACACTTTCAGCAACTCCTAGCATAGTTTTTGGGTAGATTGTCAGTCGGGTCAATTGTCCAATTGGGTAGGCCAGAGAGCCCAGCGGGCTTGTTAGCTTTGAAGATAGAAAACTTGCCGAACTGGACAGTCCAACCTCAGTGCCTACGTTTTCCTATTGAACTATCATGACGCTGCACTTGTGGAAGTCCTTGCCTAAATTCCAAGACCCTGTTGAAGCATGAGAGTCCTAAAATTTTATGGTATTTCATAATGTTATAGTAAACCATGACTAAGGATCAATTAGAATCAAGGACCAACCATAATTCAATGATGAATCACGAGCCACAATGCAAAATGAACTAAGAAACCATTAGCAAGTATGCATTAGGTTCAAGACAACCTACACCAATCAAGAAAATGCCTTCTATTGACTTCCATGGATATCTGTGACAAGGTACATCAACTACGAAAGACTCTAGTAAGACAAGGATAATATCAGTTTAGATAACTCTTATCCATCTTATAGTAATGTTAGAGTTTCTTTAATTGTCTAAAGTTATCTTTATGTTTCTAGTATGAGATTAGTAAATCATATTCAAGGTCTTTTAGAACATTGTCTTGCTTTGGATCTTACCTTTCTCTAAATACTCAAATCTCAACTGGTTGATATTGCATACCATTATCTAGATTCTAATCATTGGTGAACATAAAGAAGTCCAACTAGCTATAAGATACCTCACCCTATTTAACTAGTAATGGTCATTAGCAAAGGGTTTATAGGGAAATTGGCACTTGCTAGATAATAATGTGATATATTAACTTGCAAATCTTCTCCTTAAAGCTAGTCAACTTGAGCTTGATAATCCTTATTTTTTGTTCACTGATTTTGCTTATCATTTATAATCAAACTTAAGTTACTTAGAGGTCCCCATGTCACCCATATGTTAGCTTATTAATGTTAATTTTGAAAACATAGGTCATTTTAGTCTTCCAAAACTATGAAAGTTCAACTTAGGCTTTGGGTTCTAAAAGGGTCATAGATCCCATGACTACACTTGTCATGGTCAAAGGCCATAGTGTACCATCACCTTTGTGCTATGTCATCACCTCCAAGCTGCACATCTAGTTTCTTTCCACATTGCTAGTTTCTCATGTGTCATCGTCCTTGTGTCATGTTGCCACCTTGCTTATTATGTCTTACTACTATGTGATCTCCTCATTCTAGTTGCTTATCCTTGGTTACTGCAACCTCCTTCTTCCTACCTCTTGTGCTCTTGCATGTGCACTATCCACTTGTCATTTACCTACATCATTAAAGTTGGTAGATTCATTGCCACCTATTATCAAAATGCCCATGCTTGTTGTTGCCATCATCCATGTTGTATCATTTTTGCCTAGCGTTCTACTTACTTGCCTTCTTGCCATTTTAAATCTCATCAAAAATTTTGCCAAGATTTATAGTGTTATAGACCTATGGTATTTGTGGACACCATAAGCATTGTAGGTCTACACTAAAAATGGGTGGGAAAATTTGAAAAAGAACATTAATTAACAAAAACATTTGGATTTTAGGCTTAGGCTAGATAAAGAAAACCTTAAATAATTATTAGTGAGCATCTTTTAACATATTTAGGAATTTGCTCAGGTAATTAAATGATGAAACCTTAAGATGTGACTCTAGGAAGTAAGAAGTCATGTGTTCAAACTTTAATTTTTAAATTTTATTTTTTAAACATTTAATTTGATAGAAGTTAAATTTTAAATAATTTCTATTTTTAGTAAAAATATTAAAATACTATAACTTCACCATTAAAGGTTCATTTCTAGTAAGCAAACAATCATTTCTAGTAGACTTTGATGACTTGAACATAATGGCAAAGTCAAAATTGCTGTATAGGATCTCAAATATTATTTTTTAATTCCCTTCCTTAAACAATGCCTTAAGAGCCTTTAGGGCTTAATTTAGCATAGCTTGGGCATTCAATGTTTTTTTTAACATATAAATAATTGTTTCTAATCTTGTTTGGCCTCCTAAATCTAATGGTGATGTCAAATTGATCATCTAAGTAGCTAACAAGTAGCTGATAATTTTAATCATGCCTTAGTAGACTATAACCTAGATCAACTAAACTTGTCTAGTATTGTAATGGGTAGCACTAATAATTTGATCATCTATGATCATCTTGGGCTTTATAATTAGTTGATTAAGTTATACATATAGTTAGATGTAGGCCACTAACCCGTAGTTAGTCATTAGTTACATTGCTAGAATTAGTATCTTAAGGTAGGTAAAAAGGTTGTTAAGAGTTCAAGGAAATGTAGTTAAGTCATTATCAACCTAATGAACTAATAAGTTAGAGAATTAGTTGGAAAATTAAAATTGCAAGGAAGATGTATACTAATTCAATTAACAAGTAGATCATTAAGCAATAGACATCTATCAACATGGAGATTTATAACCTTATCCTGATAACACATGATACCTATGAGAAGAAACAAATCATGAAAGAATCCAAGTACAAGCATGAATGTCATAACATATAATGTTCTTGCAAGTTTTCAAATCAGTGATAGACAATACTTGCTACATCCACCTTGGGTCTTGGATTGACACAAATACTGATATTCACTTATCCTTATAAAATTACAAGATTTGAATGTTGATGTTCTATGTCTATAATAAGTTCTAGTATGAGAATTTTTGTATCAATTTTGACCTGAGAAAGTAGGAATACAAAAGTGTTTATAAGAAAAACAATCCTTATGGTGGTTCTTCTTTTGAGCCATACTAATTAGACTATTGCAAGAACTATAATATGGATGATTGCACAATCTTCTACAAGGAAGCCAAGTTCAACTTAATACAAATATTTGAATGGAGATTCGAAGACATAATTTTTAAAGTTCTAGAACTTCAACCCACATGGAGGAAAGACTGATTAAGATTCTAGAGAAGCCACATAACGTTAAGATTATTACTTAAAATGCATTCATTAAAAAGATACATATGTACGAGCAACATACATTTAATTATGAACCCAAAATGCTCAGATGTTAGACTTTGTCAAGTATCTTACTTGATCAATGATAAGTAGCGAGTAGTCCCTATGCCCAACCATACGAATCACTAGTGTTAACTAAGCAGTCCAATCAAATTTCTTAGACTTTAACTCTCTAAGTACACTGGGTCTAGGAAGTGAATCTAATGTACATGATCGTTGTCTTCTTAGTTTTACTTGTGAAGTGCAAGTGTATGGTTAAGTATAATTAAGGCATATGATTTTTATCATTTTATATTTCTCACTTAAATTACCTAAGTGTTAGAAAATAGAGTAATTAAATGTTTGATTTATCTAATAACTAACTAATATTTGAACTAATCCTAACATAAGCATCTGTTCCCATTTATCGTACACATCTTGAACCACATTGCAATGTTATTAGGTTACTAAGCATTAACCATTATTGGGATTATCAAATGTTAATGCATGCTCAAAATGGTCATACTTATGTGTATTAATTAATTAATTTGATGCATTATAGTGAATTCCTCAAATAACAAATGCATTAAGTAAACATTAAGCTAATTCCAAATGTTGTAAGGTTTGTGAAGAAAGTTCATCTTTATTGCGAGTCACACTAAGGTGCTAAGGTACATTAGTATTTGAATAAAGATTTGTATGCTTCTCACTCCTATTGTGAGCACTTAGAAAATATTCTAACTATTAAATGAACAAAATCCAAGAGCATCTCTAGGATACTAAATAATGGATGCCATAAATGCAACTGGTGTGCACATTTATTTAGGTGATAGAAGACACTAAATTGATGTGTACATGTCAATTGATTAAACCCTACATCGATGGGATTGTTTTGATGGGATCTCATTGACACAACCCATGAATGCAACTCATCATACCCCCATGATTGAATCCAAACTCATCCTCAAGTGAACCAAAGGGAGGAAAAATTTTCTTCCAAATTTATGGGAAGGTATGGGATTATCAACTAACTACTAACACACAAATTGACATAAACAACACTAAGTGCCCAAGTCCATAGATTTACAATCATTACAAAATTGGGTATTCATGACAACAAAATTAAACACCATGACAAAAATTAATAGCACAACTCCTCTAATGAATTGAAGATAAGGAATAAAATTAGATGGTCCCAAGCATTGGAGATTCCTGAGGTGTTAAAGGATCTTCTCCTATGTTTGGTGCACACAGTTGTTGAGGTAGTGGTTGTGGTTGTCTAACTATAGCTATGACTTATTGTGAAAGATGGAAAACATCCAACAATACTTTCATCTTGTACTCCTTACTCTTGGGATCACAGATGGTCCATGCAACATCACTAATGTGGGCAGGTATGGAAACCTTCTAAGAATAGGCCATTACAAGGAATAGCTCCATGACATTGACAAACTAGGTAGCAAACTATTTACATTCAATGTCAAACACCTTGATTACATTATGCAGCTCTTGGTAGTCATTCATTCTCTCGGCTAGGTTTTTTGTTGTTGATCTTTGATGTATGAACTTTGCTTTGAGAACCTTGAGTTTAACATTTATCATTTCTAGCTTCTACTTGGTCTCCTTATGATGCTTAAACTCTACCTTGTATAGAAGGTATGAGTTGGCCACTTGTTTTTCCAATTTTGACCTTGGCCTTTTTAGTGGTCAACATTGTTAGGTTTGAGTAACGAAGGTTGGAAAGCTTCATGTACTCCATCATATTCTTAATCTATAGCTTCTTGAGGTAGATTTCAGCTTTCCTGTATACATCACCTCCTTGTTGGAGTTGTTGGAGGGCCTCGTTCACCTTCACCTTCACTAGTTGGATATGTTTTTCATTGATTTCCTTTTGCAAGCCAACCTAGTTACTATAATGGTTCTTAACTTTTTCAAATTTTAGGGCCTTGTTTTTCCAAGCAACAATTTCAATGGCAGACTTTTGATGAAAGACACACACCTTCTTGATTGAGAGACTTCAATTCTTTGTAGTAAATCTTCTCAATTTAGTGTTTACCCTGGCAAGCTACTCTTGCTGATGTCAAATGAATTTAGCCATATGATCTTTTTACATCTCAATATTTTGTAGGTGATGGTTCTTTTGGGTTAGCTTGATATTCTCCTAGTGAACCTCTAACAAGGCCTTCTGAATGTTGTATGCAGTGGCATTTGCAAGGGCTTGGTCAAAGACTGCTAACTCCTTCATGTACTTAGCCTCTTAAATTTTTTGTTAAAGTTGTTGGAAAGCTTCATCTCTTGAGACTTCTTGGCTAAGTATGGTTGGATTAGCGAGGTGGTCTTTTAATTTCACAACTTCAGCCTACTCGGTGGCTGCCTCAAGTTGGGCATTGGCAATGAGAACTTTGTTCTTAGCTTCAAGCACCTCTAACTGGTTTGTTGAAATGGGTTCTAGGATATTGAAAATATCTAGAATCAGTTGCCTAGTTTCTAACAGTTAGTCCATCAACTCCTCATGCTGGGCTATGTTGAATCTACCACTTGGTGCTCATGTGGACACTTTCACATCTTTGAGTGCAGCTACATTTCAGACAGATGCCGTAAGGGTGATGAGTACATCAACCACTCTATTAGCAACCAACTCTATTGTCATTGTCTACCCTTGGTGCTGCATCATCAGAATAGTTGCCCCTCACCCTTCTTCAAGTGCACTAAAAAGCTAGCAGCATTCCCAGAGATTTCTAAGAATGGTTGCTATTGAGAGAGGGACACCATTGCCTTTTGGATGCTAGGATTCAATCTTGTGGGTACCTACATCCTTTGAGCTAAAAAAAATGGGTGTCCAACTCTCCATCTTATTAATGGATCATGCAACCTTGTTGAGATGGCTTAATGCTAGTTTGTAGATAGAAGGTTTACTAGCACTTGGTCTTGCCTACTAATACTATAGGAGTTGCTCATGGAGTTCATGCATGCACTCAATGATAGCACAAGGCTCTAACATTGATTATTGATGAGTGGGTTGTGGTGGAAGTTGCTTCTTTTCTTTGGTCATGGCAGGAACATTATCTTTCATCATCTCAACCTAAGAGGTGGTAGGAGCATATTTGAGTATGTTGTTAATGTAGCAAGCTATCCCTTCCCTTTGCATAATTTTCTGATAAGGCATGGAATAGGGAGTGCCTTTCTTCCATGTTTATTTTCCTTCAATTGATTTTCTATCTCTACATAGATCAGTTATGGAAAGTTGAAAGGGAATTTTCTACTCAAAGTGGCACATGCATGGATAGAGAAGGTAGTCACCTTGTTGGGCCTCATCATTAGATTGAGGTGGTAGCCCACTATCATGAAGTACATTCATTCCACCATTGTAAGTGCATCGTAATCTTTATAGTCCACTTTGTAGCACCATTGGACCCATTCCTTTTTAACCTCTAGGTCTACTTGAGTGGATATCTCTACCAAGTTTTCTCCAGCTTGAGGCATCCATGGGTCTATGAGATGACCTTCATTGAGTAGGACACATTTATGTCCTTTATCTTCAAGGTGGCATCTGCCTACCTATTATTCTAGAAGAGATAGGTCTCTTCTACATACTACTCCCCATTGGAAGTGTTGATTGGGCACATGGGAGATGTCTATAGTTGGGTTCTAAAATCTTCTTGGGAAACATTTAGGAATGTACCAAAGTTCAATTCTTAGAGAACTGGATGTTGGATATCCCTAGACTAAATTTTTCTATGGCAGACATTAAGTAATGTGACCTCAAGGTGTGGCCTTTGTCTTGGTGCCTCATCTTGATGGGATTTCTCTATTTCAGCCTAGGGAATTTGTTGGACTAATTCCACTTTAGGCTCCTCCTGAAGAGGTCTCATTGCCTGAGTTTCTGTGGCATTCTCTTGGGCTTGTTCTTGCTAGCCCCTTCTAGTTTTGGGTTGTTTGTCCCTTGGTTGGGATGGTCCTCCTTCCTGTGGATGCTTCAATCTCAGTGCCATTTATAACCACAACATGATTAAGGATTAGAATTTGGTGTGTAACTTTAGAATACTTAGGTTCCTTATCTTGTTGGGTTAGTTATACTTGGCTAAGTTGTGATCATGGTAGATTTAATTATTTTAATATTATTTCACTTTAATGGCTACCAGAGTTTGTTGAAAGGGTTTAATTGTCATAACTTAGTGATTTTAATATAATTGTATTGGTTAAACATTGTGAGAGTTAGAAAAAAGTTTTAAATTTTTTTTTGTAAAAAATCTAAGGTTTGTGGCCCCCACAATGTAAAGCTCATCTTCGGTAGTTGCAAAACTAAAGAACAAGGGTAATCAGACAAATGATTGAAAAGTTATGAGCTCTAGAAGGTCTTGAACTCTAAAAAATTGCAAAATCTCCTCCCACATTTGATGAAAATGACAAAAAATGGCTAAGTATTTGGTGCTATTTATAGAATTTTTGCCTTGTATCAACAGGATCACATTGACATGGTTGACTACATCAATGAGGCTGTTGACCAAAGTTTGACTTTAATTGATGAAATTTTTTTTTTTGCATCAAATTAGAGTCTAGTAGAAGTCCAAGAAGCCTAGAACTTGATGGAATGCATGAAGAAATCTTGATAGTTTACAAAAAAGGAGTTTTCATTAGGAGAATGATTGTAGAAATGCCAGGAAGGAGTGCACAACTCGATGTAGTCGACGTGGAATGTAGAAGATTTTGAAAGCAAAAATATCTACGGATAAGGAATTTAACTAGCCCAACCAAGGAAAATGCAAGTGGGTCATCCCCATAGTAGGTTGATGCCCTTGAATATCCTCAAACCATAGAGTTCATGGACTCCATGGTTAATTAATGGTTATGGTAAGGTAAGCATCAAATTCGGAAAGAATCTACCTAAGAATTTTGACACATCAAACTAAGACATTAAACAAGACATAAAAAGAGGAAGTGAGGTGATATATGGAAAGGATTAGTGGATTGGGGAGAGAGTGAAATGGAGTTCTGTATTGTGGGCACATGAAGTCCCTTGTGGATTTTGTGATTAATATGACCTGATAACATCCATCCTTAGTCTGAATTAACACTAACCACTTTTAGTGAATTCACATTGATACTCTAAGACCAATCCACCCCCTCAAGGCAGAAGAATACTCCCATAGATTAATCACTATTCCTAAAAGAGAAGGAAAGAGAAGTAGGAAGTGAGATGGACCTTAGTTAGAGGGGATATTTAGGCATGGGTAACATGTCTTTCTAGTTTCATAACCAGTTATTGTAGCTTGGTATTTCATCTAAGGGGTGTGCTCTGAATTCCCATTATTGTTTTTTTTAGATTTTATATTTTTTGTTTATTTTTTATGGGAACCACATCATGCAGAGACTTTTAGCTTCCTGTTATTAGTCAACAATAAAACAATGAGAAATCCATGAAAACACTCATGTACCTAAGAGGGTAGGCAAGTACAAAGAGCATCAAATCCCCTTGAATTCACACCCTTGTCTATCCATTTAATCCTTTACAAGTTTGGAAACTACCAAGATCACAAGTTCATTATAAGTTTCATTAAGGAAGGGACCTCATATTTCCAAAACAATGAACACCATAGAGATTGTGGATGGGTGGATGACATGGACTTACTACATGTTTCATGAAAAAGAAACCATGTATTAGTTATCAACATCAAAATTCAAAGATAGAATTCAGACATTAGCAATCAAATAACATTATAGTACAAACTACCATCAGCTAACAACTGTAGTTGTACTTAGTCCTAGTGGCAATAAAGAAAGAAAAAGAAAAAGCAAACAAAACATTAGGAAAAGCTTTAGAAAAACCAAAACCAAATAAAGTAAAATATAGAAAAATTTTCAAAATATTTAAGAAAGAGAAAAATGTACTAAAGGTGATGCAAAACAAAAATTGGTGCAAAACAAAAAAGTGTAAAAACTAAGGA
Organism: Gnetum montanum; assembly: GCA_015680685.1. Taxonomy (NCBI): domain Eukaryota; kingdom Viridiplantae; phylum Streptophyta; class Gnetopsida; order Gnetales; family Gnetaceae; genus Gnetum; species Gnetum montanum. The sequence continues at coordinate 480,803 of MNCI01012686.1, forward strand.
GCCACTTTAATTAATTAGCATGGATGGCCATCTTCCCTCATCTGAGTTGAAAGTATGAGATCTAAAAAATTGGGCATGCATGTTCATCTATTGAGGTGTTTTGATGATTGGCTTGTTGAAGCTTATGAAAAGGTTTGATTTATTGCATGTTGACCAATAGTTTCTTATTTGGGCTTTTAAGTTTATATATTAATGTGGATCCATAAGAAAAGGTTTCATAGATAACATAAGGTCCCTCCCATAATGTTTGAAACTTAGTTCTTTGTGGCATGGGTGTGGGATTCTAGTAGAGGACCCTGTCTCCTAGTTGAAATTTGACTTTCCTTATTCTAAGGTCATGTTGTTGCTTGTTTAATGCTTTGTGCAACACATTAAATGATAGGGCTACCAATTAGTTCTTGTCTAGCAAGTTGAGGTTCATTAATCTTTCTTTTTGTACTAGACTTAGGTCAAGGTCAAGGTCACAAGCTATTGATAGTGTATGGAGCTCAGCTTGAATTAGAAGTATTGGCAATTTCCTGTACACAAGCTCATAGGGAGAGTAGCTAATAGGAAGTTTTTATGTGGAGTGTTAGGTCCAAAGGGCATCATTGAGTTTCATGCTCCAGTCCCTCCTATATTTATTAACAATTCTTGTTAGTATTTTTTCTATATCCCTATTCGTAACCTTTGCTTAATTGTTAGCTTGGGGGTGGTAGAGTGTTGTTAATTTATGTTCAACCCCCAAGCAGTGCATGAGTTTTCAAAAGGTAGTACCTATAAAATGAGTATTATTATTAGAAATGGCATCTAAAACATGTTTACAACATTTTGTTGTACAAAGCAAGCAACTATGGAAGATGTGTAATTGGTGACAGCTACAACTTTTGTCCATTTCATATAATAGTTAACAATGACTATGATGTACACCTTTTCATTTGACATGTGTGTGATGGAACCCATGACGTTAATGTCCTAGATGTCAAAGGACTCTAGTGGTTGGATCCACTGATGAGGTCCTTCCATATGAGCAATCATTCCACCATGACATTGACAACATTCATAGGAGTAGGTTAATTGGTAAGTGTTTCTATAAAGTATTGGCCAAATACCCTGTCATGAGGATCTTAATGGCTATGCATCCCCCAACATAGTGGCCCCCATAAGGGCCCTCATGAGAATCTTGAAGAAAGTGTAGTTAATTAGTATTAGGAACACACCAAAAAACTAGGCCATTGGTGCACACTTTGTAAAGGTGTCTATTGGTCTCTATGAAGTGTTTTGATTGGTGAAGAAACTGTTGTTTCTTCCTAGGATCCCAATCTTGTGGCATCTCCTAAATGAAAAGATAGGTAAGAAAATGATCATACCAATTTGGTTTAGTGGGAATTTGTGTAGTTATAGCCCTAAGAAAGAGGTGTTTATTAGGAAATTGATCTGATAATGGGCTCTCCTCCATCATAACCAAGGCAAGTGGTTAGCAACCACGTTCTTGGTTCTCTTTCAATATACCACTGTAAGATTGAATTCCTATAAGATCACTAGCCACCATATGACATGGGGGCTCATCATTGGTTTGTTCATCAAGAATTAGATTACATTGTGATATGTGTGCATGAACACCTTGTATCCAATCACATAGTTCCTAAATTTCTCCAAGGCGAACACCATTGCCATCAATTCTTTATTTATTATGGTGTAATTTAGTTGTACACCTACGATCCTTCTGCTCATGTAGTGGATGTAGTATGGACATTTTTGATTGTTCAATTGCATGAGCATGGCTTCCAAGGCATAATTTAATGCATCTGTCATGATGTGGAATGTTCTAAACTAGTCAAGTTCTTGTAGAATTGGAGTTTCCACAAGCTTCTGCTTGAGATACTAGAATTCATGCTCGTATGCCTTGGTCTAGATGAATAGAGCATTCTTATTTATTAGCTTCACCAATGGGTTTAGCAATCTTAGAGAAATTCTCAATGAATCGCTAGTAGTAATTGGTGTGCCCAAGGAATGACCTCACATCTTTTACTGTTTTTAGCTATCTAGTAATTTCTTAGATGACCCTTATTTTTTTAAAGACCACCTTGATCCATCTTTTAGAAATATTGTGCCCCAAAACAATGCCTTCATGGATCATCAAGTGGCTTTCTTGCTAGTTGAGACTAAGGTTTGTTTCCACACACCTTTTTAGTAATTGCTCAAGATGATCCAAGTCTTGCCTAAATGTAGCTCTATAGGTGGAGAAGTCATCCATGAAGACTTCTACCTTACTACCAATATGCTATTAGAAGATGCTCAGGACAAGGTGTTGGAATTTTGCAGGGGCATTACTCAGGACAAATGACATCTTTTTGTATGCAAAGGTTCCCTAGGGACTTGTGAATGCTATTTTGGCCTAATCCTCTAGTGAGATATGAATTTGGTTATAGCCACTATAACCATCTAGAAAGATGTAGTAGTAATGCCCAAAAATGGTGTCCAATACTTGATCCACAAATGGCAATGGAAAGTGATGTTTGTAAGTTGCCATGTTCAATAGCCTAAAATTGATATAGACCCTCCATTTCCACCCTTCTTTGGTACTATCATAAGTGGGCTAATCCACTTGCTATTCCACAATGGGATAGATGAACCTTTCCTTAAGGATTTGTTCAATATCCTCCTTTAGAATCTGCTTTAGTTTAGGGTTCAGCTGCCACTATAATTTTCTCTTTGGCTTGATGGAAAGATTTATGTAGATGTAATGCTAGCATATCCTAGGATAAATTCCAATGGGTTCATGATATGACCAAGCAAAAGTTGTTAGCCATTTGTTGATAACCTCCAATAGCTTATTTTTTTGCTCAAAAGTAAGGTCGACATTGATGATAACTAGCTTTCCATTGTTCAGAAAGACATATTCCATTATGACTCATGAAGGTTTTAGCTCAAGGGGCTCTTGTTTAAAGCTTTTAAGAATTCTCAACTCTCCATAGTTAGTTTCATCAGGTTCATCACTAAAGAGTTGGTGATGAACTTACTCCAGTTCATCCATACCTTTAATGTAGGTACTTATAAGGATCTTAGTTGGTTCCATGCATATTGTTGAGTTGATATCGGGATCAACTATTAGTCACTAGATGCCCTCCTATTTTATGGCTATTGTATACAGGCACCTCTAAATTTAAGTCACATTGACATATTGCTTGCATGCTATGATGGATGTACTTTTTACGATCCATAATTTCTACACATAGTTGCACCTTGTGTCACTGTATGCGATGCATGGAATGTGCATCCTCTTAATATTTTTGAAATCATTTTTCTTGAAAATGTCCAAGGAAAGATCTTTGATTCCTAGCTGTGTATCTATGGTGCTCAACCAAGCTCTTCCTATGATGATTGAGAAGTCCCCTTTGCAGTTATCAACATGAATCACTAGCAAGTCAGTAGGATAGGACCACCCATAGACAACGGTCATAATGTCCTCCACCAGTCCCAAGGAAATGATGATGGACTGATATGCCAACTCAAGATGAATGTTTCTCTTCTTGAGTGGAGGTAGGTTCTAGGCTTTGTAAATTTCATGGGAAATCAAATTCATGCCAAAACCTAAGTCTAGTAGAGCCTTGAAAGGCTCATTTCCAACAATTTGCAAATAAATGAGGGGACTCCTAGGATCAGATCTTTTCCTAGGAAGATGACTATCCTTAATCGAATCGATGACTACATGGGTCAACATTACAGTATGTACTTTAGGAGGTGTTTGTCTTGAAGGGACCTTAAATGAGGTTTTAGAGAATGAGAAAGGAGTAGCATCATTAGTTGTAGGTGTTTGTGAGGGCTTAGAAGGATTGCTAGTTTAGAAGAAAGGTCTCTTTTGGGTTTGTTCTCCAAACCACTTAGTTGAGAAGTTGACTATAAGTTAACAGCCCTCATGACATTTCTTTGTTGTAGCTGGGTAGGAATTTCACCCTGCATGGATAGAGCTAGTGATAATTGAGTTGAGGGTAGAGGTACATGTGAAGAAGGATGAGGAAAGTAGAATGGAAATAGGGATTGTCCTCTTAGAGATTGAGCTCTATAATATTTAGGATGGTATTAGTAGTGCTAAAATGAGGCATGACTAGAAGAGTCATGTGGAGAAATTAGCTACTGAATGTAGTATCCATAGGGATTTGGTTGCCAACAAGGGTACTATTACCTTGGTGATAGCATCCCTCATGACTATGGATGCTACCACTACTGGTATTTCTCATGAGGTTGGGGTGGAGCTCCACTTGGATAGTAGGCTTGCTATTGGTGGAACTACCCCTAGTTACCTTGAGGATAAAGAAACCTCTTGGGTGCTTTCCTTTTTGTCAATCTAGGATTCAACGTGTACACCCTAGATTCTTACAAGTGTAACACAATAGGGTAACATTCTTTAGAATGTTTGTATTGGTAGATGTCACATTCGTTAGCATCATTTTTTTTAGATTCCACAACCTCTTCAATGGCAGTAGCTTTACCCTTACCCCTTTAATGTGCATGTTTAGCTTCTTTCATTCTCCTTTGATCATGATTGCTACCTTGCTCTTTGGACTCGTCTACAATTCTAAGGATAGTTTGGAATTTTTCATCCAAAGAATCCCACATTTTAACTACCTTTTTCGATATTTCAAAAAAAAAAAGATTGGAAAGGTTTTATGTTGTACCACTTCATCAAGTGGTGCCTTGTCCTCATTATCATAGAATTAGACATCCCTTTCTTAAATGGAAGGGATCCCGTTAGACTCCTTTGCACTTTTCCTTTTCTAAAACTTGGCCTTCTTCTTTGGCCACATGCTCAATCAGCCTTTGGATCTTATGGGCTTTAAGTCCTGAAATTCTTTCTTAGGCATAGACCCCAAGAATTATCCTTGTTTTTGTTTGGAGCCCATCTATGATATGGCGGAGTTGCTTCCTTTGAAAAAAGTCATGGCCTGGGCACCTATGCAATAAAGAGTAATATTTGCCCATGACCGCATCCAAGGATTCATGTGTTTCTTGTCTCCACCCTTGGATCTGCTTCTTAAGATTGGACACTTAGGAGTATGTTTGTTACTTATTGGTGAAGAGATTAAGCATTATACTCCATCATTTGATTGATTCCAGTTCTAAGGACTAGTACTAGCTTTTAGCCTCCTTAATGAATATCCTTGGGAATAGCTTTAGTTTTTCCCATTTATTTTTAATGTTCTACAAGGAACAGGCATTGTGAAAGGCTCAAAGATGATTTTGTGGATCTGAGTTGTATTCCCCTTTGAACTTGGGGATATTATTCATATCCAATTATTTGATTTTGCTATCTTTCACATGCCTCATTAGAATTCTCATAGCCTTTGCAATATTCAACATGTTCCTTGTTGCAAGAAAAGGCTCCTCATAGTCATAGCCTTTGTGATGGCCATGATTCCTTTGATGTCCTATGTTGTTCCTTCTTTAATGGTGGTGGGCCTCCCTTGATTTCCCACACCCCTAGTGTCTACTAGTCCAATGGCCCCTATGATCATCTTTGTCCTATTGATCACCTCCATCATAGTCACATCCTTTGCAGCTTCAGTTGGAGCTAAAGGAAGAAGAATATGAGGATGTTGAAGATGAAGAGGGAAGAGAGCTAGCACCAGCATGGTGCCTACTATCCTCTCTTCTTTGGTCATGGCCACGATCATCTCTGCTTTTCATCATTGTAGTTCTTTTCTGGTTCCTACCTTACCTCTTACCTTTGAAGCCCTCATGGTCATGGGACCCGTTCTTTCCTAAATTAGGATTATTTACAATGAATTGTAAGTTTTTGTTAGGACTTCCTTCATCAAAGAATAAGGAAGGAGAGTTAGTGTTTTGAGAATCCCTAGAGAAGGAATCCTCTCCTTCTTTCTGGCCTAGCAGGAACAAGGGGTTTGTGAATTGTTTTCCCTTCGATGCTTCGTAACACATCTCTTGTTGCTGATCTTTCTTGCATTGTGCCTCTATGGGATGATAATCCCGATAGTCATGATCCTGCACAACGTATTCTGCATTGAGTTCTTGGATGCCCAATGTCATGAACATTTGGAGCAGCATCATAGGAATTGATTGATTAGGCAACAACACAATGTTGCCCTCCATGTCCCTCCACCATAGCTATTCATCTTGATGTAGGATAAATGCAAAGTCTAGCACATACTCATTAGGATGAGTATAGACCACTTTGCATTGTTGGGGCATTGGCAATTTTGATCCTTCACACCTTTGGTTGGAAGTATGCTTGAACAATGATAGAGATTTAGCCCCATGAGAAGAAGACATTTTAGTTGGAAAGAAAAATAGTGTGCCTTTACTATTATTATTGTTTTTAATGATTGCAACTTTAAGGTTCATTACAACATCATCAAATAATTTTACGAACTCCTAGATAGCACACATAGCTAGCTAAAGTCCTTAGAAATGGCACCAATGATGAGCAGTGAGCAGTCCCTATGCCCAACCATATAAATCACTAGCGTTCACTAAGTGATCCAGTCGAATTATATAGACTTTAGCTCTCTAAGTACATTGGGTCTAGGAAGTGAATTTAATGTACGTGATCAGTGTCTTCTCAATTTCACTTGTGAAGTGCAAGTGTATGGTTAAGTGTAACTAAGGCATATGATTTTTATCATTTTATATTTATCATATAAATCATCTAAGTACTAGAAAATAAAGTAATCAAATGTTTTATTTATCTAATAACTAACTAATATCTTAACTACTCATAACATAAACATATGTTCCCATTTACGGTACACATCCTAAACCATGTTGCAAAATTACTGGATCACCAAGCATAAGTGCTATTGGGATTACCAAACCTTAATGCATGCTCAAAATGGTCATACTTATATGTATTAATTAATCACTAATTAAGTAGTTAATTCTATGTATTAAGGTAAATTTCTCAAATAAAAAATACATTAAGTAAACATTATGCTAATTCCAAATGCTGAAAGGTTTGTGAAGAAAGCTCGTCTTTATTGCCAATTACATAGAGGTGCTTAGGTACATAAGTATTCAAATAAAGATTTGCATACTTCTCACTCCTACTGTGGGTACTTAGAAAATATTCTAATTGTCAAATGAACAAAATGCAAGAGCTTTGCTAGGATACTAAACAATGGATGCCATAAATGTAGTTGGAGTGCGCATTTATATAGGTGATAGAAGATACTATGTTGACACGTATGCGTCAACACGTCAAACCGTACGTCGACACAGCCCATGAATGTGACTCATTAATAAACCAAATCAAGGAAAGCTTGAAGTATAGGATACACCTAACTTATATAAGTCATAACCTAGTGTCATTTATCCTCTATGGAGACTTCAATGCAAAAGTTAAAAGTGATGTTCATCAATTCTTAAATTACAAAAGTGTGAAAGAATCTTTGGAAGAGGAACATGATTTATAGAAGATGTTTCAATCTATTCATTATACCATCCCATTAGTTAGTGCATATTTCTTCTACTTCAAGTCTTCAATAGACTAGTTGAATCCTAGAATTCATGAACAAATGATGCTAATGAATAGTGTCCATCAAGGATCCCAGTTTACTAATTATGCTACCACGAATTCTGAAGATGGATCAACATCTTTTTTTATTGAGACTTTAGATTACATTTGGTATGATACTCAATTCTTCCAAGTTATTAAGTTGTTGGAGTTAATTTCTAAGGAAGAAGTTGAGGAGCAAGATCAAGCCCTACCATCTTGAACAAGGCCCTTCAATCATATATCCATCATGATGGAATTATGACTACATCCTTTCATCCCTAAGGTTGATTAAAATCAAGAAGTTTCTTAACCTTACTTTTATTTCTTGTTTTTATTCCTTCTTATTTATTTAATTTATAATTCTAAATTATACAAGTAAATATTTTACATAATACAAGTGGAAAAGAAGGATTTACCCTACTTTCGCTTAGGTAATTAGAGATATGAGTTGTGCTTTGTGTAACCCTGGCTAGGACTAGTGATTGGTGGTTTGTAGACCTTTAATTCATCTCTTTTTATTACCTAGAGATTAAGATAAGTTGTTGGTAAGATAAGATTTATTTTCCTTAAATATTCCTCTCACGTATAGTTTATTTATAGAAGAAGCAAGAGAACTTTAAAATATTCAATCCTATTTTAAAAGAAGAAATCAAAGTATTGGAGCATAGAGGGGGCATTGGAGCATTGAGAAAGATCGTCAATGTGGACTTGTTCTAGGAAGAACAAAAGCTACAAGGGATATTTTGTCACATCCCCATTCTTGAATGGAGCTGATTTGTAACAAAGATGGTGTTGCTTCAGAACAAATTATGTAATTATCATAATAAGACTTGAAAGAGTAAGCTACAAAGAAACCTAAAAGGGCACATAGTAATAATAGACATGTTTCTTGAGGTGATCTTTAAGGGTTTGACCTAAGGTATTTCTACTTGGGAATTAGAGGTCATACTAGTATAGAGTTGTAAGGATGGTAAAGGCAAGTAACTTGTGCTAGGTGAAGTGGAATAGAAAGGTGATTGACCATCCTTTCTAGTTGGGTACATGCCTAACCACGATGGGAGTGTTGGATTACCTCTAAGATATATATGTTGAAATAAGATAACCCTAATAAACCCTTAGAGTATGACCCAGATACTTTATATCTCCATTAATAAAGCTCCATTTTCATTTTCTTCTACATTTTTTCTATCACATTCATTACACATAATATTAAATGTTATGTATATTTGATGTTTGTTGTGGCATTTAGAAATAGGATGTCATATTTGTATTGGATGGTGTAAGCTCTTACAAGCTTGTTTTTTTCAAGAAAGGCCGAGACCTTTGGTGAGGTTACTTTACTTCGAAAAGAAACTTTTGATGATAGCACAAGTTGTTTTCCACCTTATTCAACACATGTTTTTAAGATGTCGTTTAGATAAAACAAACTCATCTAGATGATTAAGATAGTAGCTTCCATTTGATTATTAAATTAGATTACTCTTAGTTTGTGAAAAATCCCAAAATAAAATCTTACAATAAAGAGCAATGTCACCTAAAAGTTCTGATTTTTAAAATTTCATAATGCTTTTTAAAGGGAGGGCAATGTTGTTGTGGTATGCTGATTTTTCCCTTATTTTCTTGGTGATTTAAACAAATAAAACAGGTTTACTCACTCTACTGTAAATTGAAACATGAATAACAGGAGGATGAAAAATATTGAACCAACTTCATATTCATAAAACCAATTACATCTGATATTCACAGCTCTCTGCAAATCAGTGTTACTAGACTTGGACTCAGCAAGTTACTCAGAAGACTTGGTTAAAATTTAGGTCAACTTATGTATTTTTCAATTTTCACCATTTGTAATCTTTTAAAATAATCCAAATTTTAACTTGGCTGGTGGGTTTTCAGTGACCGGTTTTCTTTTGAAAACCAGGAACTCTGTGAGTAGTCACTAAAACCTTACATTGAAAAATCCTATTGGATCAGTGAAGCCGTAACCTTTTTCATAAATCGAATCTGGAAAATCGAAACAAATCAGTGTAAAAATGGGATTAAAATCATTAATATTAACAAAAGAGAACACTTATATGCATTAGTAGCCGCATTTTCCATTTTTTTCATTTAAGAGTTTCGTTAGAGTGAAAAATCAAGGATAAAAATTTTAGTTTTTGGGTGGCATCAGAATTAGCAATATAGCACTATTCATTATATCAAATATCCTATCCGATTTTGAATCGGCTTCAATATTGTTTTGAGATATTGCAGATCTTGTGATTAACCGTGAATTTCTCAATCCGATTTTGAATCGGCTTCAATATTGTTTTGAGATATTGCAGATCTTGTGATTAACCGTGAATTTCTCAATCTATGGCCAAAAGTCTGGGAGTCTGGTAACACTGCTACAAACATAACGGAACAGCAGACGATGGATTATTTGACTGGAACAAAAATATTATTGAATAAAAGAACAAGGGAGATGGATTATTTGCAAGGAGTCTACAAACAAAAGCAAGAGAAAAGTCAGGCAAAATTTAGAAGGAATGGGCATAACCATGGAGAGGTTCTTCAAGCACACGATGATGTAATTAAAGACCGAAAGCTTTAGAAGGCCACTTTATATCCTGTGTTTCTCCGGAGGAAGCCTTTGAAGGCCACTTCATATCCTGTGTTCCTTTACCTCCTTTCGCTGTTGTTGTTTGTACCAAAGTTTCAGAAGACCATTTTATCTCCTGTGTTCTTCCTGAGGTAGCCTTAGAAGGCAACTTCATATCTTCAATTTCTTCAATTGCTGCCGTTTGTCTGAAAGTTTCAGAAGGCCACTTTATATCTTGTGTTCTTCCTGCGAAACCTTAGAAGGCCACTTTATATCCTGTGTTCCTCAGGCGGCTGATGCCTCTATTTTCTTTTCCAGAATCTTTCTAGCAGCACCTCCACTCCAAATTGTGCTGGTTGTAGAGGTTGCAGCCAAGCATTCAAACGAGCAACCTATGCGCCAGAGATTCACGATTCCAATAAATTTTCACGAACTGTTCGCGTTGGATTCGGGAGCGCATACAGAAGGGCGATAAATCCGCAATGGCTACGTATTTCATAATTTCCAATGAAATTTTGTCTGAATCTGTGCATATACATTGAAATGGTCACCTTGCCTTGCCTCGTATTATTATTGCCTTGTTATCAGTGTCTGCATTGTGCATTAAAATCATACCTGTCTTCTCCTGCTCTGAATCTTCCCAGAAAGTTCATTGATTGTGCATTAAAATGAATCTTCCAGAAACTTCATTTCATTGTTAAGTGGCCAGCAAGCAATCAAGATTCATTGCATTGGCATGACACAGACCACAGAAAACAGGGAGTACGAATATCAAAGGTTCCGCCACGACTCACGCATTCACGCGTGTTTATTGGTCATTGCTGGTTCTTGCTCTTTTTCTCATATCTTCGCTAAAAAAACAAAACAGGGTCATCGTCATGGATCATGAGTCATGAACACGATGACGGATGGATGCTTGTTCAACTGTTTTTTTACAATGTGTTTGGTTATCAGCCAATGAACCAGCACATGGGCAATGGCCATATGCAAGCTCATGGTGCTCTGTTTTTACTTTCTCCTTTATCATGACTAGTGTCAATTCTCCATCATTCGAAAGGTTTTTGATCATTGTAGGTGAGGTGAGTTACTGGACTGTGCCTAATTTAGTTAAGTTGTGTCTTTTTATGATGTGGTTGTCTTCAACATGGCCCTATGCCATTACTCAAAGGTCATTGTTGAACAAAAGTATTAGCAGACATGATTTGTTATAAATTTGGTTGAGGCTCGAGGCTTAATTTCATTTTTGAAAAGATTGGATTGAGTAACAAAAGGGTTTCATTTTACTGTTGTCATTTTTGTTGTTGCAAAAATTATATGTTTAGGTGCATTATGGCTCTTGAGTAAGGAAATGGATTCAATGCCCTCCATACCTTTGCAAATTTTCTTGCTTCCATGTAATGGTGATATTGCAATCTTTTATGAAATTTTTAAGCATTAACAATATTTTGGATTTACATTGTACTTGTTCTATATTCTGCAATGCTTTTTTAATGATATATGAGATTTAAATTTTTTAAAAAACTAATATATTTAAATTTTTTTTATCACGTCTCCAGCTACCCTTCCCCACTTTTTCTTGAGGCACACGTACCCAAACATGGTCAGAATCACGAATCCTCAATTCCTCGCTTCCACGAATCAGATTTTTTTGATGCATAGATTACAACCCTTTTGTTGTGCTTCATCTTTACCCAAAAACCTCAAAATGTCACTAACCGGTTAGATGGTAAAAATGAAATGGAAATGGAAATATTATATAGAAAGTTGAAAACAAAGAAATGGAAAAGAGCGGAATGCAAAGCAAAGCACTTTGAAAAAGAAAACTTTATTACCAAGGTTCGTACGAAAGCTGGAAAAGAGAAAACTGGCAATTCGTACAAAGATGAACTGAGGGTATTTGTACAAATCAACTGAGGGTGTGAGCTTCAATATATATTGTGAAAGTGAAATAAAATGAGCTGAAGTAGGATAAGGAAAGATGCCGAAGGGAAGGCGAGAGAAGGCAAGGGAAATGCTAAAAGGCAAGCTAATGAAGATGAGACAGCAAGGTCAAAATGCCAAATGTTTTAGGTCCAAACCTGCAGTCAAATCTTGAAAAGTGAAAATCGAAAATTTCCAATGAAAGCTGAAGTGGGTTGGTGCAGAACAAACATGCATTATGCCATGGATATGGATATGCCGATGGACCATTTTCTACGTTGAAACCATTGTGCAAAGCACGGCCAACAAGTTGCATGTAGTTAGACCACAAAAATTGTAAGGTTAAAGATACAAAGACGTTATTAATAAGAGAAATCATCTCCCCTTTTAAGACAACAATTGACATACAATCATATCACACAGTAGAGTAAACAATTCTCTGACAAAAACATTACAAAACAATAGCTTATACTCCTCTTTTTTGTTCCAAAATGTAAAAGATTCCCGTTGACATCAAGTAAATCAAGCTCAAAACACAAACAAGATATAGCTACAACAAACTAACAAGCAATAGGAAAACACAAGATAATCATAAGAGCGTAATCAAAATTAAAGTAAGATATACATACTCCCCTTGTAATAACACTTGTTAACTCATATAAAATTCCTAAATTAACAACATAGAAAGGAAAATAATTAAGCTTGTCTTGGTAAAGTCATCATACCTAACAATGTTCTTAAATATAAAAATTTTTCTTTATTCAAAGCCTTGATAAAAATGTTTGCCCTTTGTTTTTTGGATGAAATATAAGATAATTTTACTGTTTGTAACTCTACTTGATCTTGAAGAAAATGAAATTTGATTTCAATATGTTTAGTCTTTCCATGAAAAATTGGATTTTTAAAAATAGAAATAATTGCATTATTATCACAATAAATAATTATCGGGCAAGAGAATTCTATACTAAAGAGCTTTAATACTTTCCTCATCTAAAGAATTTGTGTGTAATAGGGTGAAGCTACGACATATTTAGCTTTAGTTGACGATAAGGTTACAAAGTTCTACCTTTTGCTCAGCCATGATACTAGTTCCTTATCAAGAAAGTGAAAAGTTCCACTAGTGGATTTTCAATCATCATTCTTCCTTGCCCAATCTGTATCTGTGAAAGCTTGTAATTCAACAATCTTGCATTTTGGGTACTAGAGCCCATGATGAGTGGTGCCTTTCAAATGTCATAAAATTCTTTTGGCTGCAACCAAGTGTGATTCTTTGGTTTTGAATGATATCTAGAAATCAAGGCTACTGCAAAAGCTATATCAAGCCTGCTAGTTGTACCATAATGTAAGCTTCCCACGATGAATCTATATAACATAGTATCAATGTTTTTCCCATCTTCATCTTTACAGAGATATACGCTTGTGCTAAAAGGAGGTGGACAAGTTTTAGCTTCTATCATGCTAAAATGCTTGAGCATCTATTGGATGTACTTTATTTGAAAAATGAAGGTTTCATCCCTAAGTTGTTGAATATGTAGGTCTAGAAAATGAGATAGCTCTCTATCATAGACATATCAGGCTTTGATTTCATAGCTTCAATGAATTCTTTTCTTAAACTTAAGCTTGTTCCACTAAATATTATGTCATCAACATAAATTTGACCAACTAGGAATCCTATATTGTCCTTTTTAATATAAAAAGTACTATCTAGTGGAGCTTTCAAATATCTATTTTCAGCTAAATATGAATCAAGCTTAGCGTACCACATCATGGGGGTTTGTATTAAGCCAAGTAAAGCCTTATGTAGCTGATATGCATGATTTGGCTTTTTAGTGTTGATATATCTTTCTGGGTGTTCAATATACACTATCTCTTTTATTTCTCCATTTAGAAATGTTAATTTCACATCCATTTGATAGAGCTTAAATCTCTAATAGGTTACAAAAGCTAAAAGCATTTTAATAGATTCTAGTCTTGTAACTAGAGCAAAAGTATCTTGATAATTAAATCCCTCAATTTAAGTGAAGCCTTTTGCTACTAATCTTGCCTTATTATGTGTTACTTTACCATGCTCCTTTAGTATATTTGTAAAGATCCACTTTATTTCAATGACATTAGCTCCTTCAAGGTATGGGACTAGCTCCCAAGTATCATTCTTTATAATTTGCTTCATCTCTTCATCCATGGCATTTTCTTAATTTCAAGTTTTTTCTTATAGCTCTTGATTTCTTGTTCATTTTCTTTTAAAACTTTGTTTAACTTTCTTTCACTTTGATCACCATATCTAATTTTTCCATTAGCTCTTCTATATTAATGCCATTAGCTTCTTCATATTTAGTTTCAACTATGTTTGATGAGTTTGGTCCATTTTCATCTCTATTTAAGCATGTAGTCTCGAAAGTGTCAGGAGTTTCTTGTTTATTTGGATTAGTATACATGAAGCTTTAAAAATCATCATCTAAATCATAATCATCAATCATGGCTAGAAATGAAAATAAGTCTTGTGTAATAATATTAGAATCATTAGTTATTATATTGACATATGAAAAATAAGCAATAGAAGTTTCTTCAACATCAATTTTTGTACTATTTTCTATACGCTCTAATTGGCTTTGTATTTTAGCTAAATGAGCTTTTAATTTACTAAACCTGTGCCAAGTACTCTTTGGCCTGAAGCTACTTGTCTAATTTTTCTAATTCTTCTGATCCTTCTTCTTCAAACATTTTGTAATAATATGACATGTTTCACCATTATAATAACAAGAAAAATATTTTGTTAGCTTATTACCTGCCTCCATCTTTTTGAGCCTTCTAAGCTTTTTGGCAAGATTAGCAATCTCCTTATTAGAATCAAAATCTAATGTTGATGATTCTTCTTTTTCTTCATTCTTTTCAACTTTGGCATTAAAAGCAATTTAGTTCATGTTGTTAGAAATACTAGTTTCACTTTTTTTGATTTCAATGGCTAAGAGAATACTATAGAGCTCATTTATGATCAGTATAAAAAGATCTTTTGCCACTTCTATGGATGACATCTTTGCTTTAAATTTGTTGCATAAAGGAGATAAGATCTTCTAGTAGATGATATCATTAGACTATGCTATAGTTATTTCACTAATAATTTCATCTAGTTAGTTGAAGAAATTGTTGAAATTTTTGTTCTCTTCCATCTTTAGAGCATTAAAATGTGTTCTTAAAGTTAGTAGCTTAGACTTCTTCACTTTATCATTTCCTTCATAAATAGCTTGAAGGTGCTCACACATTTCTTTGGCTGATTGAAGATGCATAATTGATGAGTGGTGAGTATACCCTATGCCAATCCATACAAATCACAAGCATCCACTAGTGATCTGGTTGAATCTCGTAGACTTTAGTTTTCTAAATGCACATTATCTAGGTAGTGAACCTAAAGATGTAATCGTTGTCTTCTTAGTTCCACTTGTGTAAGTACAAGCGTATGGTTAAGTGTAACCAAGGCATATGATTTGTATAATTTTATATTTTTATCTATTTTAGCCTAATTTTAAAACAAAGTGATTAAGTATTAATTAATCTAATGACTATATAATGCCTTAAGCTATTTCCTAACACAAGTATCTGATCCCACCTTGCATACACATTCTGAATGTGTTACAACCCTACTGGGTTAATAAGTGCTAACACTACTGGGGTTACTAAGTGTTAACGTTATGATTGAGGTGGTTGTACTTATGTGTATTAATTAATTATATTTAATTAATTAACTATGAACATGAAAGTAAATTACATGAATAGTAAAGTGCATTAAAGTAAACATTAAAATATTTCCAAATGCTACAAGATATTTGAAGAAGTTCATCTTTATTGCCATCACATTGAAGTGTCTAGGCATATCAGTGCTCGAATAAGGATTTGTATACCCCTTGACTCCTATTGTGGGTATTTAGAAAATATTCTAATTGTTGCTAAAAGAAACTGCAAGAACTTCCCTAAGCTATTGACTAACCGATGCCATAAATATAGTGGGTACACATATTTATATAGGTAGGCTTAGATGCCATGTCGACGCATATGTGTTGATGCAACCCATTGATGAAGATTCATCATACCTCCATAATTGACTGAAAATATGTTCTTGAGTGAACAAAAGGAGGATTGAGCTTCTTAGAAAATTTGGAAAGGTATGGAACCATCAACCAATTGATTGACTCAAAGACTAATGCTAAGTGCCCAAGTATACAGATTGACAATGATTACAAAAATGGATGTTTGTAAAAGTAAAATTAAATACCTTTACAAAAAATGATAGTTGGAACTCCTCTGATAGTCAAAGACTAGACGAAGATCAAATGATCCTGAGAGATGGAGGCTCTTGAGGTGTTTTAGGACCTTTCCTTGTCTTTGGTGCACATGGTGGTTAAGGTTGAGGCAGGTCCAACTATCCTGCTATAGCTATTATTTTTGGTGAAAGAAAAAAAGCTTCTAGCAGTGCTTTCATCTTCTTCTCCTTGGTCCAAGGATCATACATAGTCCACCTATCATCATTGATGTGAGATGGTGTGGAAACATCCCATAAACAGGGCATGGCTGAGAATAGCTCCTTAATGTTCATGAACCAGGTAGCGAATTGTTTACATTTGATGTTGAATGCTCTAATAGAATTTTATAGCTCTTAGTAATCATTCATCCTCTTGGCTAGGTTCTTAGCCATTGATCATTGATTTGTGAAGTGGGCTCTGAGAACTTCAAGCTCAATAGTAGCTGTTTCCAACTTTTACTTCATGTCTTTATGGTGCTTGAACTCTACCTTGTATGAAAAATAAGAGCTAGCCACTTATTTCTCTAGTTTTAACCTTGACCTTATGGTAGTCAGCATTGTCAAGTTTGCCTACTGAAAGTTGGTTAACTCCATATATTCTATCATCTCCTCAATCTGCAACTCCTTCAAGTAGATTTTGGCTTTGTTGTACATGTTGAGTCCATCAAAGATGGGTTGCCACATCTCATCTCTTTTTTGGAGTTTTTGGAGGACCTTGTTCATCTTCACCTTGGATAGTTGGATTTCTATCTTATTAAATTCCTTGAGAAGTCCAACTTGGTTCCTATAGTGATTTTTCACTTATTCAAACTTCAGGGCCTCATTCTCCTAGGTGGCTATCTCAATGGTTGATTTTTGATAAAGTGTGTAGACTCCCTCCATTGAAAGATTTTGGTTTTTAGCAGCCAACATCCTCAAGTCCATGGTCACCTTGGTAATTTGCTCATGGTATTGTTGCAAAAATTCTACCATTTGGTCCTTTTGGGTCTCGACATTTTGTAGGAGATAATTATCTTTGGTCAAAACTAGGTTCTCCTTGTAGGCCTCCGAAAAGTCCTTTTTGGTGTTGTAGGCTATGGCATTTGCTAAGAATTGGTTGAAGACCATCATCTCCTTTGCGTTCTTAGCCTCTTGAAGTCTATGTTGAATTTATAAGAAAGCTTTATTTTTTGTTACGACTTGGCTATGAATGGTGGGATTAGCTAGGCAAGCTCTCAATTTTATAACCTTAGTAGCCAATCATCAATTTTTAGATGTAGCTGCCTTGAGTTTGACATTGGTAATGATGAGCTTGCCCTTAGCTTCTAATAGTGTGGATTGGATGGTAGTGATGTTATTTGAAAGGTCAAAGACCTACTAGTCAGTCTAGCATCTCCTCATGGTGGGCTATGTTAAGCGTCTCATTGGCTTCTCATATGAATGTTTGTATGCTCGTGAGTATAATAATATTTGACATGGTGGTCATAGGAGCATTCAATGCTTCCACCATAGGATCAACCATCACCTTCATTATTATCTCCTATGCTTGGTGTTGCATCATCAAGATAGTTACCCCCTCACCCTCCTCCAGGTGCATCGAGAAAGTGGTGGCATTTCCAAAAATATCTAGGAATATTTGTTGTCTTGGGAGGGACATTGTCACTTGGGTGCTTGGATTTGACCTTGCAGGTGCCTACATCCTTTGGGTAGTGAACAATGACATAGTTTCCTCTAGCTAGCTGATAGTGCATGTAACCTCGTTGATATGTATTAACACTAGCTGATAGATTAATGGGTCACCACCACTTGGTTCTACCTATTGCTGCTACAAGAGTTACTCACAAAGATTATGCATGCACTCAATGACATCATGGGCTTCCAATGTTGTTTTTTCTTGAATGGGTGGTGGTGGTGGCTACTCCTCTTCTTGAAACTTGGTAGGTGTCTTATCCTTCATCATCTCCTACTAAGAGGTAACAAGAGCATGGTAAAGGGTGTCATTGGCATAGTAGGCTATGCCTGACCTTCTGCAAAGTTTTCTAATGAGGCAAGGGAAGGGGGGTGTCTTTCTCCCATGCTTGTTCTCTTTAAATCTCTTCTCGATCTTTAAGAAGATGAGTTGTGGATGGTTGACAGGAATTTATTGCTTAGAATGGTATATGCATTGGTAGAGAAGGTGGTGATTTTACTTGTCCTTATTGTTGGATTAAGATGATAGTCTATGATTTTGAAGTAGGCCCTCTCTACCTTAGTGAGTGCACCATGCTTCTTATAGTTCACTCCATAGCATTGCTAGATCTACTCTTTCTTCACTTTTGGATATGCTTGCACTGAGATTTTCACCAAGTTTTCCCTAGTATTTGACAACCTAAGGGCCATTGCAATGGTCTTCATAGAGTAGGACATACTTATGTCCTTTACTTTCACTATGGCATTAGCCTACCTGGTGTTCCAAAAGAGGTATGTTTCCCCCATGTACCATTCTCCATTGGAAGTAAGGATGGGCCACATGGAAGATCCTTGAAGTTGTGTTTTGACCCATTCTAGCACCAAGTCCAATAAAGGGCCAAAGTTAAGTTCTTAAAGAGTTGAACCTTTGACCTCCTTGATGTTAATTTGCCTTAGGTAGGCTTTTGTCAAAGTGACTTCTAGGTTTGGCCCAAGCCTAGGCACCTCATCATGATGTGATTATTTAGTCTCAACTATGGGAATCTATTGGATAGACTCCATTTAGGGATCCTCTTTAAGAGGTCCCATTGCATGTGCTTCGATTGCTTCCTCTTAGGGCTACTATGGCTATTGCAGTTGCTAGCCCCTTCCTCCTCTAGGTTGCTTATCCCTCGGTTGGAATGGTCCTCCTTCCTACAGTTGTTGATCTCTTGGTTTGGG
The DNA here is from genome assembly GCA_015680685.1 of Gnetum montanum. NCBI lineage: Eukaryota > Viridiplantae > Streptophyta > Gnetopsida > Gnetales > Gnetaceae > Gnetum > Gnetum montanum. The sequence continues at coordinate 499,958 of MNCI01012686.1, forward strand.
TGCCATCTATAATCATAACATTGCCAAAGATTAGTGTTTTATGTGTAACTCAAACACTTGGATATCTTATCTCTTTTGATTAGTTACACTTCAACTGAGTTGTGATTATGATGGATTAATTATTTTAATATTATTTTATTTTGATAGCTACAAGAGTTTGTTTATGAGGTTTAACTAAAGTGGATTAGTGGGATTTAATATTATTTTATTAGTTAAACCTTGTGGGAGTTAGAAAAATTTTGAAAAATTTTCCATCAAAAACCTATGGTTTATGGCCCCCATGAAGTAAGGCTAAACTCCAGTAGCTGCAGGATTGAAGAATGGAGTGAATCGGATAAGTGGTGCAAAAGTTATGAACCTAGGAAGGCTCTAGGCTCTAAAAATAGCAAAAAACTCCATTGGCATTGAATGGAAAATGTGAAAAAATGGCTAAGCCTCCATCACTATTTATAGCATTTTTGTCCTACATCGATAGGGATGCATTGATGCATCAAGCTACGTTGACGAGGTTGCGTTGATGTAGCTATAGAACAAAATTCTTTCATGTAAAAAACTAATGAAAAACAAAGAGTTTTAAAATAAAATTGGAGTCTAGAGAAAGCCCAAAAATCTACAAACAAGATGAAATGCTTGAAAAGGGCTAGAATATGCACAAAAAAGGAGGTTTATTTAAGACATTATTGGTTAAGGAGCGTAAAAATGGATGTAATTGATGTGGAATTCAGAAGGTTTGAAAGCAAAAATGATTAAGGGATAAGGAACTTAACAATCCCAACCAAGGAGTATGCAAGTGGATCCTTCCCATAGAAGGCTCATGTCTTTAATGCCCCTGCATACCCTCAAACCAAGGAGTTTGTGGACCCCATTGATGAATAATGGTTGTGGAGAGTTAAGAACCAAATCACCAAAAAATTCTTCAAATAATTTCAACCATTTACCAATGAACCCATCAAAATAGTCATGAAAAGAGGTAGTGAGGTGGTTTATGGAAAGAATTGGTTGATGAGAGAGAGTATGAAATTGAGTTCCCCATGGTGGTTACATGAAGCCCCTTGTGTAAGATGTGATTAATTATGACATGAGAACTTCCTTCTTTAGTCTAAATCAAGACCATCCACTTCTAGTGACTTCACATCAACACTTTAGATCATTCCATCCTCCAAGAAACAAGTATATCCCCATAGACCACTCATCATTCCTAAAGAAGAAGAAAAAAGAAGTAGAAAGTGAACAGGGCCTTAGTTAGAGTGGTGTATTTAGGCATGGGTAACATGTCTTTTGAGCCCCCTAACTAGTTCTTGTAGCCTGTTATTGTGTTTAAGGTGTGTGCTTTGAATTTCCATCATTAAAGTTTTTTAAATGAGAACCACACCATGCAAGGACATTGCTTCTTGTTCATTGGTCTATAGTGGAATGATGAGAAATCCATGGAAACACTCATGTAACTTAGATGGTAGGTAGGTACAAAAGTGAAAAATTCCTTTGAAGTCACACCCTTGTCAATCTACATAATTCATCCAAAGTTTGAAAAGTGCAAAGGTCACTAGTTCATTATAAGTTTTATTAATAAAGGACATCATATTTCCAAAATGAGGAAACACCATAGAGTTAGGTGAAGTGATGAATGATGTGGGCTCACTAATTTTTAACATGAAAAGAATCAATGTCCCATTGGTAAACATCAAACTTATAAAATGAAATCTAGTTATTTCACAATCAAGTAATTCATAAAGTTTCATACCACCATCGATAGTAGCTATAGTTGCACCAAGTTCTAGCAGAAATAAAGAAAAAAGAGAAGAACTTAAGAAAAATTCAAATAGAATAAAATAAAATAAAATAGAGAAAAATTGTAAAGTATTCAAGAAAGAAAAGACATATGAAAGATAGTGTAAAACAAAAAAGTCAAAAGCTGAGGAGCCACTTTATTGGATTTCAGCATGGATGGTCATGTCCTCCATGAATGAGTTGAAAGGAGGAGATTCAAAAGATTGAGCATGCTTGACCATATCTTGAGGCATTGTGTCCACTGGTTACTCATTACTCATGAAAATGTTTTATTTGTTGAATGTTAACTAATAGTTTCTTATTTGGCCTTTCATTATGGAAGGGTCCATGGAAGGTTTCATGGATGATATAAGGACCCTTCCATAATGTTTGAAACTTAGTTTGTTGAGGTATGTGCATGGGATTTCAAATAGAACACCTGATCTCTTGATTGAAATTTAACTGTCCTAATACTAAGGTGATAATGTCATTTTTTGTATGCCTTGTGCACTTCACTATATGATAGAGCCACTAATCGGTTCTCATCTATCACATTGAGGTTCATCAATCATTTTTTCTATGCTAGACTTAGGTCCAAGTTGAGGTCACATGTAGTTGATAGTGTATGGAGCTCTACTTGGATAGGAAGTGTTGGGAGCTTTTCATACATGAACTCATAGGAAGATTATCCAATAGGAAGTTTCCATGTTGAACGCTAAGCCTAAAGGGCATCATTGAGTATAGAGCTCTAGTTCCTCCTATATTTACTAACTGTGCATGCTAGTATTTTGGTTATCTCCCTATTTGTGACTTCAACTTGACCATTGGCTTAGGGATGGTATGGAGTTGCTAATTTATGCGCAACCCCCAAGCATTACATGAGTTTATGAAAAGTGGGACCCATAAAGTATGTTATGTTATCATAAATAAGGATCCTTGGCATACCAAACCTATTTACAACATATTATTGTAGAAATCAAGCCATTGTAGAAGATTTACAGTTGGTGATGGTTGTAGCTTTAACCCATTTCATACAATAGTCAATTGCTACAATTATATAGTCCTTTCCATTGGACATGGGGTTGATGGACCCCATAAAGTCAATTCTCCAAAGGTTGAAAGGCTCTAGTGGTTGGATCCACTGTTGGGGTCCTTCCATATGAGTAATCATTCCTCCCTCTCTTTGGCATGTATCATCGGAGTAGATAAAGTGATGTGCATCCCTAAAGAGTGTAGTCCAATAGTATCCTACCATGAGGATCTTAATGGCTGTTCACCTCCTAGCATAGTGGGTGTCTCATGTACATCTTGGAGGACTCTTAGTTCATTTACATTAGGGACATACCATCTTACTAGGCCATCTATGTAAACCTTGTAAATATTACTGTTGATCTCCATGAAATGTTTGACTTGGTGAAGAAATTATTATTTCTTCTTGTTGTTCTATCCCTGTGGAATCTCTTGAGTGAGTTGGTAGGACAGGATGTTCTCGTACTAGTTGATTTCCTTGGGGTCTTATTCATTCATAGCACTAGCCAAGAGGAGTTCATCAGAGAATTAGTTTGAGAGTGGGCTCTCCTCCTTGTTGCTATTCCATCATCACCGAGACAAGTGGTCAACTATCACATTCTCGATTCCCTTTTTGTCCACCATCGTAAGATTGAACTCTTGAAAGATCACCAATCATTGTATAACATGGGGGCTCACTATTGGTTTGTTCATGAGAAACCTAATAGTACTATGGTTTATGTGTACAAACACCTTATATCCAAGCACATAGTACCTAAATTTCTCTAGAGCATACACCACTACCATGAGTGTTTTTTAAGTGGTGGTGTAATTAAGTTGTGCATCCATAATGCTCCTACTTGCACAGTTGATATAATATGGATGTTTCTAATTGTCCAACTATGTAAGCATAACTCCTAATTTGTAGTTGGATGTGTTCATCATGATATGAAATGGTTTGGACCAATATGGCACTCATAAAATTAGTATTTCTATGAGCTTCTGCTTGAGGTGCTAGAATGCATGCTTGCATCCCTTAGTCCAAATGAATGAGACATACTTCTTTGTGAGCTCTACCAATGGTTTGGCAATATTTAAAAAGTTCTTAATGAAATGCTTGTAATAACTAGTATGCCCAATGAATGGAATGACCTCACATCTTTAATAGTTTTAGGTTTTCTGGTGATTCCTTGGATGACCCTTATCTTTTCTGGGTCTACCTTGATCCCCTTGCTAGAAATATGATGTCCCAAGACAATGCCTTCTTGAACCATCAAATGGCTCTTCTACTACTTAAGCTTAAGGTTGGCCTCCACACATCGTTTAAGCACTTTCTCTAGATGGTTCAACGCTTGCTCAAAAGTAGCCACATAGGTGGAGAAGTCATCCATGAAGACCTCCACCTCACTACTGATCTATAGTTGGAAGATGTTGAGGACAAAGCATTGAAATGTAGTAGTAGCATTGCACATGCCAAAGGACATCTTATTGTATGCAAAAGTTCCCAAGGGACTTGTGAATGTTATTTTGGCTTGGTCCTCTAGCACAATCTGGATTTGGTTATAGCCACTATAACCATCTAGAAAGATGTAGTAGCAATGCCCTACTATGGTATCCAACACTTAATCCACAAATGGAAAAGGAAAGTGATCTTTGTAGGTAGCCATGTTCAATAGCCTAAAATCTATGCAGACTCTCACTTCCCTCCTTTCTTTAGTACTATGACAAGTAGTTTAACCCACTTGTTATCTAGAATGGGATAAATGAACCTTGCCTTGAGGAGTTGCTTAATTTCTTCCTTGAAAATCTGTTTGAGCTTAAGATTCAACCTCATCTATGGCAATCTCTTTGGTTTTATGGAGGAGTCTATGTAGATTTGGTGTTGGCATATCCTGGGATCAATTCCTATGAGCTCCTGATATGACTAAGCAAAGGTTGTTGATCATTTGTTGATAACATTCAACAACTTCTTTTTCTATAAGGGAGCAAGAGTTATATTGATGATAACTAGCTTGCCATTATTTAGAAAGGCATATTCAATCCAAACTAGTAGAGCTTTTAGCTTAAGTAACTCTTGCTTGAATGTTTTAGGGATCACCAACTCTCCCTAATTAATTTCACCTTGTTCTTCAAAGAGTTGATGATGGATCTACTCTAGCTAGTCCATGCTATCTACATAACAGCTTATGAGGTTCTTAGTTGGTTTCATGTACATGGTTGAGCTGGCCTTTATTTTAGCTATCAACCACTGGGTACCCTCCTATTTTGTGGCTACTGCATACAAGAACCTTTGAATTTCTATGATGTTTGCATACTACCTACATGTTTTGAGTGTTGTGCTTTTTATAGTCCACACTTTCTACACGCAGTAGCACCATGTATCACTATACACAATGCATGAAATCTGCTTCTTCTCAATCTTACCAAATTCATTCTCCTTGGAAATCTCAAAGGAAAGGTCTCTTATTCCAAACCATGCATCAATGGTACTCAGCCATGCTCTTTCCATAATGATAGGAAAGTCCCCTTTGCAGTTATTCACATGGATCACAAGGAAGTCAGTAGGATAGGACCATCCATAAATAGTAATCACAATGTCCTCCATCAACCTCAAGGAGATAGTGATGGAATGATCTACCAACTCTGAGAGAATGTTGCACTTTTTGAGTGAAGGAAGGTTTTAAGCTTTGTACATCTCTTGTGATATCAAGTTTACTCAAGAACCTGAGTCCAAAAGAGCCTTACAAGGTTCATTTCTTGTGATTTTCAAGTAGATGAGGGGACTCTTAGTATCATATCTCTTCCTGGGAAGATGGCTAGCCTTAATCCAATTAATGACTACTTGGGGCAACATTTTAGTGTGCAATTTGGAATCATTTTGGTTTAAAGGGTTCTTGAGAGACATCTCAAAGAAGGTAGGAGAAGCAGGGTTAGCAGCTGTAGGTGTTTGTGAGGCTTTGTTGGGATGTTGGTTTTGAAGAATGGTCTTTTCGAGGCTTAGTGTCACAACCCCTTGGTTGAGAAGCCAACTGTAAGTTCATGACCCTTGTGACATTTCTCTACTACAGTTGGGTTGATATTTCTCCCTACATAGATGGAGTAGGTATTAAAGGAGTTAAGGATGGAGTTGTAGAAGTGGAAGAATGAGAACGGTAATATGGAAATGGGGACTTCTCCCTTGGAGATGATGCTATGTAATATTTAGAAGGGTAGTAGTGGTGTTGGAAGGAAGTGTCATTGCAAGAGTCATGTGGGGAGATAGGTTGCTAAATGTAGTACTTGTAAGGATCTGGCTAGAAGTAAGGGTACTGCTACCTTGGAGGTGGCACCCCCCATGATTGTGGGTGTTATCACTATTGATATTGCTCATGAGGATAAGGTGGCACTCCACTCAAATTTTAGGCTTATTGGTGAGATTATCAATAGTTTCCTTAAGGATAAGGAAACCTCTTGGGTGCTTGCTGCTTGGCCAATCTAGGATTCAATGCATACACCCTATAAGTGTGACACAATTGGACAATATCCCTTAGGATGTTCATACTAATAGATGTCACAACTCTCACCATCAAATTTAGAATTTGCAATGTCTTCTACTATAGTATCCTTGTCCTTAGCCTTATGATGGTCACATTCAGCTTTCTTTTTCTTTCTTTTGTCATGTTCACTACCTTCTTGATCTTTGTTTTCCTTTACAATTCTCAAAGTATGAAATTTTTCATCCAGTGAGTCCCACATTTTATCAATATTAGCTAATATTTCAAAATAGATTTTTGTATCAACAATGTTTTTCATTGCATCACTTCATCAAGTGGTGCCTCCTCTTCATTGTCATAGAAATGGACCTCCCTCTTGTGGAGGGAGGGATCCTTGTTGTACTCTTCTACAATTTCTCTCTTTTTCAACTCATCTTCATTTTTTGCCACTTGCTCATTGAGCCTTTGAATTTGATGGTCCCTTAGCTTAGATAGTCTCCCTTGTACATAGACTGAAAGGGATCTCCTTGTTTTAGTTCAAAGCCCATCTATGATGTGGCATAGCTACTCCCTTTGAAAATAGTCATGGCTTGGGCATCGATGTAATAGAGAGTAGTACCTACCCATGGCTGCATCCAAGGACTCTTATGTGTCTTGCCTCCATCCTTGGATTTGCCTTCTCAAGTTGGACACTCAGGAATATGTCTTATACTTTTCATTGAATATTTTAAGCATTGTACTCCATCTTCAAATTAATTTTAGTTCCAAGGACTAGTACCAACTTTTAGCTTCTTTGTTGAGTGTCTTGGGAAAAAATTGCAATTTTTGCCATGCATTCTCCACATTCTATAAGGCATAGATATCGTGAAAGGCTTGTAGATGATTTTATAGATCTGAATTATATCCTCCTTTGAACTTAGGAATATTGTTCGTATCCAACCATTTGATTTGGTTGTCTTTCACATGCCTTGTTGGTATTCTAACAACCTTTGTAATGTTCAACATGTTTGTTGTAGCAAGTAGGGGCTCATCATAGGCATAATGATCTCTGCAGCCCCTATCATGGCCATGATGCCTATGATGAGTCCTGCTATCCCTTCTTTCTTTGTGATAGTCCCCCCTTGATTGCCTACACCCATGGTCTCTATTGTTGCAATGGGATCCATGATCATCTCTATCCTATTGGTCACCTCCATCATGGTTTTTATTACCTTTGTAGCTCTAGTAGGAGTTGGAGGAGGACAATGATGAGGAAGATGAAGGTGAAGAGAAAGGCAAGCCAGCACTAGAGCAGTGCCTACTAGTTCCTCTTCTTTGGTCCCTACCCCTTTCACCATATTTGTCCTTGTCTTGATTCTTGTCCTCATTCTTGCCTTGGTTGCCCCCTTGCAAGGACCTCTAATTTTGGGATCCATTATTTCTAGAACCAAGGTTATTCACAGTGGATTGCAAACTTTGGTTAAGGATCTCCTCATCAAAGAGAGGAGGAGAATGAATGTAATGAGAACTCCCTAAAAATAAGTCCTCACCTTCTTTGAGTGTCTATAGGAATAAGTGGGTATGGCCCCTTTGCCTCTTATAGCCTCATATTAGGCTTTCATTTGCTAATATTTCTTCTTTTATGCCTTTGTGGGAAGATAATTCTGATAGACATGATCTTGCACTTTGTACTTTGAATTGAGTCATGTAATGCCCAAGTTGATAAGATTGTTGAGCAGCATTATAAGAAAAAATCGGTTGAGAGGAAACATGATGTTGCCTTCCATGTCCCTCCACTATAGCTATTCATCCTCATGCAAGATGAAGGTGAGATCTAGAGTGTAGGCATCTAGATGAGTATAGACTACCTTAAATTGTTGGGGCATAGGTAGTTTTTGGCCTTCTTTTCTTTACTAATTAGAATTGCTTGTAAGGAGTGGTGAAGAGTTTTCCTTGAGAGAGGAAGCCATATTACTTCTTAAGAAAAATAATGTGCATGTGTTATTATTATTTTTCTTAATGATTTTGACTTTAGAGTCTATTATAGTGTTGTTAAATGATTTTACTAACTTTCTAGGTGTTGCATGTAGCTAACTAAAGTCTCTGACAGTGGAACCAATGATGAGTGGCAAGTATACCCTACGTCCAATTATATGAATCACAAGTGTCCACTAGTGATCCAGTCAAATTCCATAGACTTTAGTTTTCTAAATGCACATATCTAGGTAGTGAACCTAAAGATGCAATTATTGCCTTCTTGGTTCCATTTGTGTAAGTACAAGTGTATGATTAAGTGTAACCAAGGCATATGATTTGTATAATTTTATATTTTTATCTATTTTAGCCTAAGTGTAAAACAAAGTGATTAAGTATAAATTAATATAATGACTTTCTAATGCCTTAAGCTATTTCCTAAAACAAGTATTCGGTCCCACCTCCTATACACATCTTGAATGCATTACAACACTTTTGGGTTACCAAGTGCTAGCACTACTAGGATTACCAAGTGTTAACATTATGCTCAAGGTGGTCATACTTATGTGTATTAATTAATCATATTTAATTAATTAAATAAGGACATGAAAGTAAATTTCATGAATAGTAAAGTGTATTAAAGTAAACATTAAACTATTTCCAAATGCTACAAGGTATTTCAAGAAGTTCATCTTTACTACCATTGCACCAAAGTGTCTAGGTACATTAGTGCTTGAATAAGGATTTGTACACTCCTTGAATTCTACTGTGGGTACTTAAAAAATATTCTAACTATTGTGGAAGAAAACTATAAGGACTTATCTAATATATTGACTAAATAATGTCATAAATGTAGTGGGTGCACACATTTATATAGGCAAACTCAGACGCCATGTCAATGCATATGTGTTGATGCATCAAATCATGCATCGACATGGCTATGTCAATGGGGATGCATTAATGCATTTCCATCAATGCAACCCATTGATGAAGACTCATCAATAATCTTCATACATAATGCTCTATCCAAGCCATAGGCCAATGCATTTATGGCTTGAGCATCATGCATAGAATTGTTGGTTTTTCCACTAACTACCTTCTAGACATCATCATCATTAGGTAGAATATATGTCTTCATATTAAAATTTCATAGAGAATAATCTAAGCCATCGAGCCATGGAGCTCTATTAAATGAGAAGCTTGAGTCTGTGTCATGTCCAAGAAACAAAGGAATGCAACATAAATTGTTAAGTTAGAAGTTTTGACTAGGTTCTGACACCAATTAGTACTTCTTGGATGTAGCAAAAGGAATTGAGACTGAAAATTAACCCATTAAAAAAGTAGCTATGAAGGAAATAATAAATAGACATAGATTTTTAAGGTGGTTTAGCTACTAGAATGGCCAACCTACATCCACATTAAAACTCCTCCCATATCTTAAGGAGTAGAGTAATTTTATTAATAATAAAAGAATTACAAGGCTTTCTTTACAATTATGGAATGAGCATAAATACCAAGCTCAAAGTCAAAGGAATTAGCTTCCATAGCATAAAAGAAGAGGAAAACACTTTGTCTAGCTCAACACAGAGACTCAAAGTTGCATAACTTCTTAATCAAAAGAGAATATGGGAGAAGAGAGAGAGGAAGAGAGAGAAAGAGAGAAGAAGAAGAAGAAGAAGAGAAGAACAGAGAAAGGAGAAATTCTAGTTTAACCATTAAGGAGCCAAAAATTAGAATTATAGAGCTAAGCTAGGGAGATTCAATTTATAACCATAATTCTTTGTAGTTGTTTTAAAAGTTGTTTCTTAAGCCATTGTTGATACATTAGAGATACAAAGCTAGAGAAGCATAGAAGAAAAGAAGCTTTAGCTATTGTAAAACCATTGAGAAAGAAAAAGTTGTATCTGTGACATCTTTACCTCCATTATTTCTTTTGATGTGAGCTTGAGTAAGAGTTGAAATTTTGACAAAGGAGGAAGAAATCTATCATTTCATTTTTAGTGCTAATGGTCCCTTTTACTTCCCATGGAAATATTTTGGCTCAGGTTGCACCAGAAATAATGACTGATTTGGCTTCATCTAGATGCTACTATTCTTTTTTATTAATGTGGCTCAAGTAACAACTATAGTAGTATAAGCTTTAACTTATTCATTTAATGGCTCTCTTTATTTTGAGTATTTCTAAGCTTTTTTCACAATGCTTTTAGACAAGATTAACTTTTACTGTAAATGAGCTTTTTATTTTATGATCCATGACTTTTATAATGTTAGTTTTATGAGAAAAGACTAGGCTGACTTTGTAATCATAAAGTAATGGCAAAGGAATTTTCAATTGCTCTTTGGTTCTAAATAATGCACTACTTTTATAGAATTACAAATGGTTCTAAGCTGTTGTTTTCATTTGAGTTGACTTAACGCATTAAAGCCTTTCTTATGTTAAGCTCTCTTGTAAACTAGCTAAGTATATTTACTTTAAGCTTTTTTTAATGAAGAATAAGGCTTCTCCTTTTAGCATAACTCTGGTAGAACCAAAAAAAGGATTCTAAAGTGCTTCCTTCTCTTAGGATGACATGGTAGATACACTTTAGCATAAGCTTAGTAAAACTAAAACTAGTTCTAAAAAAGTTGCACTCCTCATAGCTCTTTTTCCTTTTTAAAATTTTAGGTTCTCTTTTTTGTGTTGATGTGGTATATAGAAACTATTCAATGAACAAAATATTCTATGATGCTTGTAAAATCAAATTTGTTTTTAGAGTCAAATGTAATTTTGGTTCTATAAGCTTATGTGACTAGGGGCTAATGTGGCTTCATGGATACTTAGAAAGAATAAGGTCAGTTCTCTATTTTTTAAAAAATAATCTTTACTACACATGTGGTAAAAAGTTCTACTATGGAAGAACCATTTTGGAAGAGCTTTGTAGAACCAAAAACTAGTTCTAAAGGTTGATTCTACAAGATGATGTGACAAGGCACTTAGTACAATCAAAAAATAGTTCTAAAGCATTTTTGAAAGGAGATGAGCTTTTTAACTAAGCTTGCATAAGTAGAAGAAGAGTGTTGATATGCTAGAACCATTTTCATGTTTCTTTGTAGAACCAAAAAATGGTTCTACTAGTTGATTCTATAATATGAGCTAGATTAAAATTATTTTTGTGCACATGCTCTAAAATTTCTTAGCTTAGCTCCACTAAGTTTCATCTATATAGAAAAAATCTAATGTGGTAGAATCAATTTGATCTGCCTATGTAGAACAAAGAATTGGTTCTAGAGCTAAAACTAGGAGCTAAGCTAGATTAAAAAAATTTCAATGCATGTGATGCTGATTTGGTAGAATCATTTTGAGTTACATTTGTAGAACTGAAAAATGGTTCTAAAGCTAAAACCAAGAGCTTAGCTAGATTAAAAATTTCAAACACACATGATGTTGAGCTAGTAGAACCATTTTAGATGAGTTATGTAGAACCAGAAATTAGTTCTAGAGCTAAAACTAGAAGCCGAGCTCGGTTAAAAACTTTGAACACACATGATATTGAGCTAGTAGAATCATTTTGAGCTACCTTTGTACAACCAAAAAAAATTCTAGAGCTAATATAGGAGCTTAGATAGATTAAAAACATTGAATGCATGTGATGATGATTTGGTAGAATCATTTTGGACAAGCTATGTAGAACCAAAAATTCATTCTAAAGCACAATGCAAAGATTGGAAGCTTACATGGTAGAGGGAGAAGCCATTGAAGGCATAAGATTTTGTAGAATCAAAAGTTGATTCTACATGCTGATGTGACATGAATAACTTGTGCAAGTTGAAGCTTTATTGTGAAAGACAAGATAAAAGCCTAAACCTATCCAAATAGAGTTCTATCGCAAAGCCAAACTTGCAACCTTGGACAATGAAATATACATACTATGAGTTTTGAAAATGTAATGCTATGAATATGATATTTAATCATATTAAATATAACAATGCCATGAGCTAAACACTTGATAGTGCTTAGGTACCCCTACACTCAACCATATGAATACGAGCATTCATGCACGATTCGGTTGAACTCTGTAGATGGACTAGTTGTAGCATCTAGATAGTTACATGTTGATCGTAGTTCACTGTCTTCCCACCTAGACTAGTATTTTCTTTGTCACATATGGTTTAGTCCAGAGTGAGGTGTATGATATGACTCTAACACTAGGCTACTCCTAGAGACAATGGAAAATAATCTGAATTGAATTAACAAGTAATAGGAAATGAAGTCTAAGCTAGCCTAAGTGTAATGAGCATCCATCCTTAATCATCCGTGCGCATCTTGGACCTCGTGTACTACTTTTGAGATTACCAAGCATATGTTACTTGAGCGCTCCTAGATACGCTACTGGGTTACCAAGTAGTTACACTTAAATGTTTGTAATTAAGTCCTACTCATTCCACAATTAACAATAGGAATAGTAAATGACGGTAAATAAATATTAATTAAGAAAACAATAAATAAAAATAATAATTAAGCAATTAAAACTAAGTGAATGCTACAATGATGGAGTACTCTCAATCTTTATTGCCAATCATGTGCATTTCTAAGTACGTCACACTTAGATAAAGGTTCTATACAATTACAATCATCACACTGTGGGCATGCACTAGGGAAAGAATTGAAATGAACTAAAAATGAACAAAAAGACTCTACTCCTATAATTTTTTCTTCCTATGCACCCAAATGTGTATTTATAGGCTTACACAAGAATCATGATATCATGTATTCGATATCATTATCTAGGCTACAATATCGTGTACTTGATATTGAGGATTCAATATCGGGGCCTAGCAAATCATGATTCATCATAACCCCACGACTAAATGAAAGCTCATCCTTGAGTCAAACAAAATGAGAACAAGTTCAATTGATTACACAGTGGATAGGTATGGGATTATTGACCAATTAAGAATTTATTCATGCTGAAGTGGAGAATTGAACACAAAAAAATTGGGACATAGACACAGAATTACAAAATTTATTGGAACTCATGTGATTCCTAGTGGCGGTGGTTCCTCCATGGGTCTCTTACCCTTATCTTGTGCTCCACGTTTTGGAAATTGATGTTTCTAAAGAAGTGCCTAGAGCTTTTCCTCTTCAGTTTGGGGATCCTATGCTATCCATGTTGATGCTTCAATGTTTGATGGAGTTGGAAGCTCCCATGGACATGGCAGTTGTGGAAACATTTGATTGGCCTTGACATACCAAGCCACAAATAGCCATCATTCCTTTTCATAGGCTCTGGCTTTGTTCTTATATTCTTGGTAATCCATGAGCTGTTGAGCTAAATCTACCATGATAGCCTTTTATCCTTGGTAGCTGGTTTTGACCACCGCTAATTCAGAATTCGCCACTTCCAACTTCTGTAATGTCTTCTTGTGCTTAGAAAATTTCATTTCATATTTAGCGTAGGTGGTTGCTACCTACTTTTCTAACTCTATTCTTAGGCATCCTACTATTAACATGGCTAAGTTGGCATACCACAGGTTTGCCAGCTTTATGTATTTTGTAAGATCTTGTATCTGCAGGTCCCAACTTTTAAGTTCTGATTGGTGGATGAATGCATAGGTATCCAATATGGCCTACTAATCAGCATGTTGAGTACTGAAGGTGTTAATGTGGGCTTTGGCCATATGGATTTCTTTTTCAATTACTTTCTTATACATTCCCACCTAGTCTCTAAAATGCTCCTTGAGTTTTTTATGTTGTTTGGCCTCATTCTGCCACATGCTTATTTTAATTGTTGTCTTTTGATGGATCATGTGTACCTCCTCTATTGAGAGGGTTTTGTTTTTTTTGGCCAAGCAATTCATGTCCTGGTTGACCTTGACTAATTATTCTTGTAATTGCTAAATTTTTTTTTGAGAACTTTTCTCTATTTTTCTTTGGTGGTCAACCAGAGATTGTCAATGGCAAGTTATTTATTCTCCTCTCGTAAGGCCTTGAGTGCTTTGTCAACCAGCTGATTGGGATGCTTCTAAGTCTGCAACAATCAATATAGAACATCCTCATGCTTAGCAGGAGTCATTGAGAAATTGGCCAAAGTTTAAGCATCATGTGCTCTTATAAAATCTGTCAGTGGCACAATAGGGACATTGAATGATTCTTTTATGTGATTTGTAACCACTTCTAAAACTCCCGCTGCATCTTGGTGTTGCATGACCACTACTATGGCACCTTCAATAGTTTCTAATTGCACCTGAAAAGGTGCAGCGTTCCCTGAGATCTATTGTGACCAATGTGATTCCCCTCCTCCTATTTGAATAAATACCTTGTCCCATGTGCGATCAATTGAGACTGTGGGTTGTACGACATCATCACAGTTTCCCCAACTGACTATTTTAGTGATGGCCCTAGGATGGCTCATCAATGGTTGATAGTCCTATGATGGCGGTGGAAGTTGGTCTTGCTAGCCTATGCTGGGCCCTGCTTCCTATTGTTGACTGGGCCTTGTGCTTGGAAGTTGGCTAGGCCCTACAGTTTAAGGTGTAGTGGGCACGATCGTTTGTTCTTGTTCAAGCTCCAATGTCTCACTAGCACTTTTTCTTGGGGCTAGTGGCTTCAGTAATTTAGAAAATGAAGCATTTTGGGCCTTTCTAGCAACATCATTGGTGTACCCTAGAATTCCAGCATGCCAGCATAGCTTCCTAATGAGACAGGGGAAAGGCAATATGAACTTTCCCATCTTGCATTCTTCGAATCGTCTTAAAATTTCTGTAAGATATAGATAGGGTAGGTTGGCATTAACGTTGCCCATCAAGATAACACTTCCTCTAGCTGCATATGTGGAGATTTTGTTCAACCCTTTTGTGGGGAAGATGTGATATGTGCCGATCTTAAAGTAAATTCTCTCTTCAAGTGTTAGCTCTTCATATGCTTTATCTTCCTTACCATATGTCCTTTTCAACCATATCTTTCATGCATCAGCATTGGATCAAGTGGACAAGTGAGTAATCCTTGGCCCTGTATTTGGAGTATTTAGAACTTTTGAAATGACTTTGGCAAAGAAATTAATAGAGATACCACCAATATCAACGGTGGTGCCTTCTTCTTTGTTATGCCAAAATTGGTACGTCTCTCCCAAGTACCAATCATCACTTTCAGAGAGAATAGGCCATAGTGCGGATCCTTTAAGTTAGTCCCTCATTACTTTAGGAGAAAACTCAGTGAAAGGTCTGAAGTTAAGTTTCACAATTACAACTATTGACGTGGACCTTTCATGAATTGCTTGAACACACTCCGGGAACAACGTGAGATGTTGTCCCTGTTCAGGTGCTTCGCTGACTCCACCTTCAACATGTTCCGATTGTACAGTAATAGGAGATTTCTAATGGATATTGAATGATTGTGCCTCCTATTTCATACATTCCTCAAGGGACGCTTGGCCTCTACCTCTCCTTGGTCATTTGGGTGCACCTTCAGAGGGTCCTTCTTATTGTCCTCTTTTAGGGGCCATGTGCAATCACACGGGGTCAACTATTAGTAAGGTTACAAAATTTGATTTATACCTTATTTCTTGCCTTTAATAAAGTCATGTCTTGTTTAGTGTGATCTAGAGTTAGAGAATTTTATGAAAATGTCCCCTAAAATTTTTGATATTGGGCCCAATTTGATTAGGTGGCTCCAAAAATTAATTCTTATGGTCTGGGTGAAGAGATAAAATTGATTTGGCAATGTGTTTAACATTTTTAAGGTCATTTACCCTTTATGATATCCTTTAGGCAATGATGAATTTTGAAAAAAATTATTCGCAACTTAGAGCATACCCTTCCCCCATGACTAAGTTAAACACTCTAGGTTTAGATAGCTTCAATCGAAATGGGAATCAGAGCATTAATGAGCAAGTTATGGATGTTTGAATGATAGGTGTGCAAGACAGAAAATTCATGGAAGAAACTTTGAACAACTCCCCCTGCATGAACAGTGCAAAATCATGTTGACATGTGTAGGGGAAGGGGGGATCCATATATATAGTTTTTATGGATGCGATATCGCGTACCTGATAGTGTGGACCTGATATCGCGGCCAATTGAAAATAAGGTACTTGGCAAGATAGATGAATTTTTGAATTCTGAAGGAAAAAAATGAAGGATTTGAGGTTAATTCAAAAGGTCCAGGTTAACATTAAAGAGACCAAAAGGCACCAAAAGTATAATGAAGTAGAATTTGGCAATGAAATTCATGAATAGGATAAGGAAAAAGGACATGTTATGGTGCATAGGAATGTTGGAATTTAGAATGATGATAGAGGGAAATATTGTTGTAGTAATGCAATGCGTAAAATGATGTGGTGATGTGCACAAAGTGCAAATTACAAAAGTTACGCAAGTGGGTCCTCCCTAGAGCAAGTTCCTACCTACGATGCCCTTACGTAACCATACCTGAAAATGTCCGTAGGCACTAAAAGGGTTAAATGTAATCCACACCAGTTCCACAAAACACACACATGTAGATACCACTGTGATGAGGTATGAATTCAATGCTACACAAGGCATGGATCACAAATACTTGAACAACAAGATGGCATGAATCGTAGAAGGGATTGCAAAGATTGGGACATGAGGTAACTAACCCAGGATACAATGAATCCTGAGTGTAGGGCATGATTAATGTGTCATTAGCCTATTGCTTCAAAATCAAGACCAAGTCCATTCCTCCAATCAATGACATTGCATTATTTCATCCAATGATGGGAAACCATAAGAGTAACACGATAGTAAGGCATACAATCACTTTGGCATTTTGTCTAAGGGAGGAGTGATTTGGAATCTGTGGCATGCACACAAAATTTTTTTCTTTTGATATTTTCTTGTGTGGTTTGTCTTCTCTTTTTTTTCTAACTACTTTGGCACTTTGTCCTTTCCAACAGTGAACCGGAGAAGCTACCAACCTTTAGGCATGGATGCATGTCTTTCCAGTGGGATCCCCAGACTAGCATTGAGTTTCTATTGAGTGCCTTTATTACTCTGATGTTCATTTTTTGTTAGATCTACAAGGATCTTAGTACAACTAGGCTACATGATAGCACCTATAGATGTCCCCAAAAAGAATCCACAAGTCCCCTTGGTGTCACACCCTAGCCATTCCTTCTTAGTCCATCATTCTTCACTCTAGGCATAATGAGCACAAAATTACTTTAAGTTTTAATGATGTCAAGAATATCATCATTCCTAGAGTAGAACCTCTTATTAATAGAATGGATGGGTGGATGTTGTGGGCTTGTTGTCCAAATAATTAGTCACTTGAGACTTGATAGCGTAGAACAACACCTCAACTAATGAGTCACATGAGTGTTTTATTCATAGATGAGATTACCCATAAAAAGAGAAAAAGATAAAATGATGAATAAAAAGACGAACCAACTAATAAAAATATTAAAAAATGAATTGAAAGATGAAAAATTTGAAAACAAAAAGTTATAAAATTAAAGAAAAGGAAAAATAGTTATTAATTTTTCTTATTAGAATGGAGGATATCCCCCATAACCAAACTTTTGATCATGGTGAGGATTAATAAATGGAAGGTTGGAATCCATGCATTTTGGAAATATTGGAGTCTGGTCATATCCAAACCACTGGGTGTCCTTTGATGTGGTGGTTGGAATATACCCAAATTAGGGTTCACACACTTGATTAAAGTTGACATAGTGGGGCAAGTTATAAGATGTAGTTAATTGATAAGGAGTTGACCCACCATGGCACCCGTGACTGTAAGATGGTATGCAAGGATCAATATGTCTTCCTATATGGTTGTATTCACTGGGCCACATAGTTGTTGGAGTGTTGATTGGTGGCCTAGATAAGGTAACAGGAGGCATTGTATTTGAGGAGGCAGATGCATCATGGTGTTGAACTTGTGCTGGGTTGGGGGATGCAGTGGTTTCGGAATCATGCTATATCTTTCTTTGGTCATACCTAAAGAAAGGATGCTTTCAACTTTGTGAAGGATTCCCACTATGGTTGATAGTAGCAGCACAAGTAACATTCGTGGGTTGATGCTATGGTGCAAAACTTGTTGGTACTATTAGTGGTGATGTAGAAGGAAGTGAAGGGTGAGAATATTGAGGGTGAGGAGAAGTGCAAGGAACATGAGGTGGTGATCCTATGGGAGAGGACATGGGTTGATAGTACTTAGGAGAATGATAATGATGTGGTGAGATAGAGGATGTTGACCCAGTTAGGGAAACAGAATGTTCAACATAATAAGTGCTTGGGTTCGGATGGTAGGAAGGGTGTGACTAGTTTGATGGTGGCCTCCCCCATGACTGGGGTTTTTGCCACTGTGATTGAACATGGTATTTTTGTATGAACTTTGGATGTAACACTCCTCCCCAATGCTCATGTAAATGTGACAAGATCAGGGGGTGATCATGTAGGCAAAGGTTACATTGATACGTATGATTGGTAGTTGAGTTATTATTCCCTTCAACCCTTCTTTTTGATTATCTAAGGGTGTTTTGTCCTGCTTCTTGGTTCGTCATGGTTCTACCTCTAATAGTGTTGGCATATTCTCCATATTTTTCATGTATCCATTCTGTCATCTTATTGATCTTTCCCCCCATTTCATCTAGTGATTGTGGTATTGGCAAAGATGATTCCACCTCCTTGAGGCGAGTTGATTTCTCCTCTTCATGATCATGGACCTGTACTAATTTGAGATTTTGGTCCCATTGAGAGATTTCAACATTTTCCTATTCAACCATTTCTCCTTCTTCTTTTGTTACCCACTTAATAAGCTCTTGGAATTGGTGGGTTCATAGCTCATATAGTTGACATGGGGCATACATCCCTAGGGTCTCCCTTGTTTCATTATAAAGCCCATCTATGATGTGGTAGATTAGCCTTTCCTCGGAGAACCCATGGCCTAGGTATTTGCTTAATAAAGAGTAATATCTTTCTAAGGCCATGTCCAAGGGTTCATGTTGTGCTTGTTTCCACTCTTGGATTTGTCTCCTTAAGGCTGATACTCTTGCATAGGTTTGGCATCTTTCAGTGAAGATTTCTACCATTGTTGACCAACGTTCGATTGATTTTGGTTTTAAGGACCTGTACCATACTTTTGCTTGGCCAATGAGTGTCGTAGGAAAGAGTTTAAGTTTTTGCCACCCATTATCAATATTTTTCCATACACAGGCATCATGGAAGGCTTGTAAATGATGTTGCAGATCTAAATCATAGCCTCCTGAAAATTTGGAAAAGTTGTTTAAATCAAGTCTGGGTAGATGGATTTCCTTGCGATGCCTATGGGATATTCGAATAGCCTCTTGCATATGCATTAGGCTCTTAGTGGCCAGTAGGAATTCATTGTCACTAGGTAGGTTATGAATTTGTAAGTTGGGATGATGTTGTCTTCATTCATGTACATAGGGAACCCCTGCATCAGATTGAGTACTCCAAAATTCATCTTCATCATCATGTAATTCATTGGTTCTCCAATGAATTGCCTTACTAGTTGTTGTGTTATCATAGTCTTGTAAGAGAGACATTGTTGTGAATTATGTGTGACTTATTTGTAATTACTTTTTCTGAAAGATATATCATCAAGGATTTTTCACAACGATCTTGGGTGATGTAACTAATCTAAATAACTAGCACCATTCCTTGGCAATGGCGTCAATGATGAGAAACTAGGTACCCCTACACTCAATCATACGAATGCAAGCGTTCACGCATGATCTAGTTGAACTCTACAGACAAACTTGTTGTGGCATCTAGATAGTTACACGTTGATTGCAGTTCGTTGTCTTCCCACCTGGACTAGTATTTGCTTTGTCACGTATCGGTTAGTCCAGAGTGAGGTGTATGATATGACTTTAACACTAAGCTACTCCTAGAGACAATGGAAAATAATCTGAATTGAATTAACAAGCAATAGGAAATGAATTCTAAGCTAGCCTAAGTGTAATGAACATCAGTCCTTAATCATCCATGTGCATCTTGGACCTCATGTACTACTTCTAGGATTACCAAGCGTATGTTACTTGAGCGCTCTTAGATATGCTACTGGGTTACCAAGTAGTTACACTTAAATGTTCATAATTAAGTCTTACTCATTCTGCAATTAACAATAGGAATAGTAAATTACGGTAAAGAAATATTAATTAAGAAAATAATAAATAACAATAACAATTAATTAGTTAAAACTAAGTAAATGCTGCAATGATGGAGTAATCTCAATCTTTATTGCCGATCATGTGCGTGTCCAAGTACATCACACTTGAATAAAGGTTCTGTACAATTACAATCATCACACTGTGGGCATGCACTAGGGAAAGAACTAAAATGAAATAAAAATGAACAAAAAGACAATACTCCTATATTTTTTTCTTTCTATGCACCCAAATGTGTATTTATAGGCTTACACAAGAATCATGATATCGTGTATCCAATATTGTTATCTAGGTCGTGATATCATGTACTCGATATCAAGGATTCGATATCAGGGCCTAGCAAATCATGATTCATCAATACCTGACATGTATCTTGGCCTAAGATTCTAATACCAACACAAATAATGATCCAAGTAATTTAGTTTCATGATGCCTTTACTGCAAGTCTACAATCATGAAAATATGCATAAAATATAATTTCTTTATTTGTGTCATTGATTATTATTTAGTGTAAATTTACATGTTCTAATATTGAATGTGTTATTTCCTAGACATAACTAAAGGCATTGACAGGGGAGCTAAAGGGTGGGGGTGGGGCGGGGGGTGTGGGGGAAATCAAGGTCTTATAAAAATTAAAGTTAATTGGAGACTAGCAAAAAGCCCCAAACTTAAAACTTAACCTAGTAAATAGAGTAGCTATGAAAGAAGAAATAAATAGACACAAAGATTTTGAGGTAGTTTTGTTGGCCTATTCCATTATAAAACTTTCACTAGATTCTAGGGGGTACAGTAATTTTATTGATTTGAAGAGAAAAAAGAATACATGGCTTCTTTTAGAATCTTAGATTGAGGATAATCTTCATGCTTCAAGTCACAAGGATTATCTTTCCAAGCATAAAGGAAGAGAAAAAATATTTTCTTTGTCTCATGATGAATCATGGTTTGCCAGGCCTCACTATTGAGTACGTGATATCAAGTACATGATATTGGGTATGCAATATCTCAGCTTGGATACGATATTGTATACACGATATCGTATACACGAAATCATGATTCCTGTGTTGGCCTATAAATATAGCACTTAGGTGCACGGGGAGGAATCTTTCGGTAAGTCTTTAGGGTAGGGTTGTTTTATCAATTTTCAATTCCTTTCCAAGTGCTTGCTTGTAGTGTGATGTTTGTAATTTTACGAAACCTTTGTTCGAGTGTGAAATACTTGGACATGCACACAATCGACAATAAAGATCAAGATTACTCCATCATTGCAGCATTCACTTAGTTTTTAATTTTTTAATTGTTAATTATTAATTTTTGTTTTCTTAGTTAATATTTCTTTATCATCATTTACTATTCCTATTGTTAATGTGGAATGAGTATGTCTTAATCATGAACATTTAAGTGTAACTACTTGGTAACCTAGTAGCATATCTAGTAGTGCTCAAGTAATATGTACTTGGTAACCCCAGAAGTAGTACATGAGGTCCAAGATGTATGCAAATGATTAAGGATGGATGCTCATCGTACTTAGGCTAGCTAAGATTTTATTTTCCATTGTCTATTAGTTTACTCAAGTTATTTCTTATTGACTTTAGGAGTAGCATAGTAATTAGAAATCACATCATACACCTCACTCTGGACTAAACCATACTTGATAAAGCAAATACTAATCTAGGTGGGAAGACAGCGAACTACGATCAACGTGTAACTATCTAGGTGCCACAACTAGTTCGTCTGCAAAGTTCAACCGGATCGTGTGTACATGCTCATATTCGTATGGTTGAGCGTAGAGATACCTTGCTGCTCATCATTGGCACCATTGCTGGGGATGGTGCTAGCTATCTAGATTAGTTATATCATACAAGATCGCTATGATGAAGTATTAATGATATATCTTTCAGAAAGGAAATTAATTGCAAATAAGTCACACATAATTCACAACAATGTCGCTCTCATAGAACAATGTTAATGCAACAACTAGTGAGGCAATTCATTGGGGAACCAATGTAATTTATGACAACAAAGAAGTTTGGAATACTCAATCTTATGTAGGAGTCTCATATGTTCATGAACACCCCAACAATACCTAAGGACTCTTGTCATCCAACTTAGACACCTTTAGTGAGGATGGGACATCCCATGGAATGAGGGGCCCCGTAAAGCCTAGGACCTTCTCAATGGTTAACAAGAGTTTATTTGGGGATGATTGGAAGACTTACAAAAGTCATGATGAGTCTTTCGGTTCTTTCTCTTCCTTTACTCCTTCAACGTTAGGTCATGACAAGGATGACCATTTCTCAAGGGGTCAGCATAGAAATAAAAATTGAACCCATAAGCAAAGTCAGGAATGCCAACATGAACAAAGAGAACATCATTTCAACTCAAAAACTCATAACCTATTTAGTGATGATGAACCCCTGTTAGCCACTAAGAGCCTAATGCATATAACAGAGGCCATTCAGATACCCTGCAGGCATTGCAAGGAAATTCGTCTACCAAATATTGATTTAAACAACTTTCCTAAGTTCTCAGGAGGTTATGATTCAGATCTGCAACATCATTTACAAGCCTTCTATGATGCTTGTGTATGGAACAATGTTGAGAATGGGTGGCAAAGGATTAAGCTCTTCCCTATGACACTTGTTGGCCAAGCTGAAGTGTGGTATAGATCTTTAAAATCAAATTTAATTTGATGTTGGCCTATAATGGAAAACCTCTTCAATGAAAGATATCAAACCTACGCAAGAGTGTCAATCTTGAGGAGAAAAATACAAGAGTGGAAACAAGGGCAACATGAACCCTTGGATATGACCTTAGAAAGATATTACTCTTTGTTAAATAAATGCCTAGGCCATGGGTTCCCTAACGAAATGCTAATGTATCACATCATGGATGGGCTTGTAATGAAACAAAGGAGACCCTAGGGATGTATGCCCTAGGTCAACTATATGAACTACAAACCCATCAATTCCAAGAGCTTACTAAGCGGGTAGCAAAAGAAGAAGGAGAAATAGCCAAATGGGAGAATGTTGAAAAATCTCAATAGGATCAAACTCTTGAAGTAACAAAGGTCCATAATCATAAAGAGGAGAAATCAACTCACCTCAAGGAGGGGAAACCATTTCTACCTTTGCCAATACTAAATTCACTAGATGAAGTTGAAGCAAAGATCAACAAGATGATGGAGTGGGTACATGAAAAATGTAGAGAATATGCAAACATTATTAGAGGGAGACAAGATAACTTTGATGACCAAAAAAAAATAGAGGATACCAAACCTAGAAATATGACAAAACACCATTCGACAATAAAAAAGAAGGGCTAAAGAAAATGAGGATAGGGGCTCAACCACAAAACATAAGTATCAATGTGATGTTTTCCTGTACGATCACCTAAGAGGCCAATGCCCAATCTTGTCACATCTACATGAGCATTGGGAAAGAATGTTACATCCATATTTTGTACATGGTTGGATGCATCCCTGTCCCACAACTTTATGGGTAATTCCACAACTCATTGTAATATCTGTTGGTAAATTCTTACTAGCCTCAGTACTATGCTCAACCACAGTGGCAAAACTCCTAGTTGTGGGGGAGGCCATCACCAAACTGGCCACACCCTTCGTATCACCCAAAACCAAGTGCTTATTATGTTCAACACCTTATTTCTTCAATTGGATCAACATCCTCTACTTCACCTCATTGTTATCATTCTCCTGAGTGCCATCAACCCATGTCCTCTCTAGCGAGATCACCACCTCATGTTCCTTACACTCCTCCTTACTCTTAATATTCTCATCCTTCACCTCCTCCTACATTGCCACCAATAGCACCAAAAGGTTTTGCACCATAGCACCAACCCTTGAACATTACTTGTATTGCTACTATTAACAATAGTGGGAAGCCTCCACAACATCAGAAGCATCCTTTTTTTAGGCATGGCCATAGAAAGAGAAAAAACAGTTCTAAAACCACAGCATCCTCCAACTCAGCACAAGCCCAACATTGTGATGCATCTTCCTCTTCAAACTCAATGCCTCTTGTTACCTTATCCAGGCCACTAATCAATACTCCAACAACCATGGGGCCCAATGAATATAACAATGTGGGGAGACATATTAATCCTTGCATACTATCTTATGGTCATGGGTGCCATAGTGGGTCAGCTCCTTATCACATGACTACATCTTATAATCTACCCACTATGCCTACTTTAATTTAAGTGTGTGAACCCCAATTTTGGTACATTCCTGCCACCACACAAAAAGACACCCAATGGTTTGGATATGATCAAACTCCAATATTTTCAACATGCATGAATCCAAACTCTCCATTTATTAATTCTCACCATAATCAAAGGTTCAGTCATGGGGACACCCCCCATTCTAACAAGCAAAGTTAGTAAATATTTTTCTTTTTCTCTGGTTTTACAATTTTTTGTTTTCTAATTTTTCATCTTTCAATTTATTGTTTTATCTTTTTGAGGGTGATCTCATCTATGAATATAATACTCATGTGACCTATTGGTTGAGGTGTTATTCTATGCTATCAAGTCACAAGGGACTAATTATTTGAACAATGAGCCCACAACATCCACCATCCATTCTATTAATAAGAGGTTCTACTCTAGGTACGATGATATTCTTGTCATCATTAAAACTTAAAGTAACTTTGTACTTATGATGCCCAAAGTGAAGAATGATGGACTAAGAGGGAATGGCCAGGGTGTGACATCAAGGGGACTTGTGGATTCTCTTTGGTGACATCTATAGGTGCTATCATGTAACTTGGTTGTACTAAGATCCTTGTAGATCTAACAAAAAATGGAAGTGGGAGTAAGAGTTTTGATAAAGGCACTCAATAAAGGAACTCAATGCTATTTTGGGGGGTCCCACTGGAAATACATGCACCCATGCCTAAAGGTTGGCAGCTTCTTCAAATCACTTTTGGGAAAGACAAAGTGCAAAAAGTGACCGAAAGAAGAAAAAGACAAGGGAAAAAAAGAAGAGAAAAAGAAAAGCAAGGGAAAAAATAAGAAATGAAGTAGAAAAGAAAAGACCAAGGAAAATGTGCCATAAACAAATTTGAATCACTCCTCCCTTGTGTAAAATGCCAAGTGATTATATGCCTTGCTGTCATGATGCTTTTATGGTTGTCTATCATTGGGATGAAACAATGTGATGTCACTGATCAGAGGCATGGACTTGGTCTTAATTTTGGAGTAAAAGGCTAATGATACATTAATCACAACCCACAATTAGGATTCATTGTGCCTAGGGCAGGTTACCTCATGTCCCAATTTCAGCAATCCCTTTTATGATTTGTTTCACCCCACTATCCATGTATTTCTAACTTTTGTCTTGTGTGGCATAAAATTCATATCTCATCATGGTGGTATTTAACATGTGTGTATTTTTTTGCACTAGTGCAGATTACATTTAACCCTTCTAGTACCTATGGACATTTTAAGGTGTGGTTATGCAAGAGCATGATAGGTTAGAACTTGCTTTGGGGAGGATCCACTTGTGTGACTTTTGTAATTTGTACTTGTTGCACACCACCACATAATTTTATACCCTTCGAGTACTCCATTGCCAAATCTATTCTTTTCTTTATCATTGTTTTAGCAAACATTCCTTAGAACCATTACATGTCCTTTTATATGTCACCTAAATAGATCAAGTCCAACATTAAACTTTTAGGGAAACTTCCTTTCAAAATTTTTAACTCTAGAATCACACTAAGTAATGAATTAAACATTTATTAAAGGCAATGAGTAAGGTATAAGATAATTAAACTTTGTTAAATGACCTTACTAACAATTGATCCCAGTGTGATTACAAATGACCCCTAAATAAGGACAATAGGAAGGACCCTCTCAAGGTGCAGCCAAACATCTAAGGAGAGGTGGAGGCCAAGGACCTCTTGCAAAACATGCACAATAGGAGGAAAAATCATTTAGCATCCATCAGGAAACTCTTGTCACTGCACAATCTCACCAAGAAAAAGGTGGAGAGGTCAAGGCTAGAGCCTATGAAGAGGAATGACGGTTGTTTGTAGCATGGTATGTCAAAGCTAATCAAATGTTCCCGCAACTATTGTGTCTGTGGGAAGTGTTGACTTCATCAAACATTGGAACATTAGCATGGATGACTCATGATCCTTGGACAAAAGAGGAGAAACTTCAGGTGCTTCTTCAAAGGTATCAATTTCAAAAGCCTAGAGCACAAGACAAAGGAAAGACACTTGTGGAGAAGCCACCACTACTAGGAACCACATGAGTTTCACAAGTTTTTTATTTTGTGTCTGTGTCCAAATTTTATTTAATTGCAGACTGCAGCATAAAACAGTCCATGGTCATTCAATAATCACATACCTATCCATTGTTTGTAATCGAATGAACTTGTTCCTCACTTTGTTTGACTTGATGATGAGTTTTTATTCAGTCATGGGGGTATGATGAATCACGATTAGCCAAGCCCTGATATCAAGTATGTGATATCAAGTACACAATATCAGCTACTTGATATCTTAGCCTAGATACGATATCATATACATGATATTGTGATTCTTGTGTTGGCCTATAAATATAGCACTTAGGTGCATGGGAGGAGTCTTTTGGTAAGTATTTAGGGTAGATTCATTTTGTTAGTTTTCAATTCCTTTCCAAGTGCATACTCGCAGTGTGATGTTTGTAATTGTATGAAACCTTTGTTCAAGTGTGACATACTTGGACATGCACATAATTAGCAATAAAGATCGAGATTACTCCATCATTGCAGCATTCACTTAGTTTTTAATTATTTAATTGTTAATTGTTAATCACTAATTATTATTTTCTTAGTTAATATTTCTTTATTGTCATTTACTATTCCTATTATGAATGCGCAATGAATATGTCTTAATCACAAACATTTAAGTGTAACTACTTAGTAACCTAGTAGCATATCTAGTAGTGCTCAAGTAATATGCACTTGGTAATCCTAGAAGTCATACATGAGGTCCAAGATGCATGTGGATGATTAAGGATCAATGCTCATCACACTTAGGCTAGTTGAGATTTTATTTTTCATTGTCTATTAGTTCACTCAAGTTATTTCTTATTGATTTTAGGAGTAGCATAGTAATTAGGAATCACATCATCCACCTCACTTTGGACTAAACCATACATGACAAAGCAAATACTAGTTCAGGTGGAAAGAGAGTGAATTGTGATCAACATGTAACTATCTAGGTGCCACAACTAGTCCATCTACAGAGTTCGATCAGATCGCATGAAAACACTCATATTCATATGGTTGAGTGTAGGGGTACCTCGCTACTCATCATCTCAACATACAGAATCAAAAGTCATAGAGCTTTTTAAGAGAAGAGAATAGAGCTCTTATAGAAAAGAGAGATAGAGAGAGAGTAATTTAGAAGTAGAGATGAACAAAGGAAGGAGAAATTCCAATTTAAGCACCAAGGGGCTTAAACCAAAATTAGAAAATTAATTGGGCTAAGCTTGAAGACTTTATTTTATAACTAGCCCTTCCCATAGCCATTTCAAAGTCATTACTTGAGCCATTATAGATTAGTTTAGAATGAAGCTAAGGAAGAAAAAACTATAGCTATTACATCATGGCCTTCATTATTGCTTTTGGATCCAAAGCTACGATGAACATTGAAGCTAAGCAACAAGGTAGAAATCTATCTTTTCATCTTCATGTCAACGGTCATTGCTTTCGTATGGAAACATTTATCTTAGCTTATATCATAGAAAATGGATCTTTTGGCTTAATATATCTACCACTATCATTTTTATTAATGGACTTAATTCACCTCTAGAGCAACATTAGTTTTTGCTTTTACCACATAATTATCTTTTGTATTTTGAGTAATATGGGTTAAGCCTTGGATCAACTATTCAAATAGAGCTTTTATTCCATGGCCCACTGCCTTTTCATGACTTTGCTTTGATGGCTTAATTGTAGCTTATAATCCTTAGTCTCCATTTTTTTGCATTTGATGTGAGCTTTAATTCGAAGTAGCTCTTCAAGATCATCTAGATAGCTTTATGTGCTTACATGAATAATGCTAATCTTGGATTGAAAAATTGGGATGTGGTAGCATTACTAAGAATAGAGCTTTTATTTCCAATGCTCTTTCTTTTTCTTTTTCTTTTTCTTTTTTTAAAAAATGGGTTTTTATGTTGAAATATATTTTTATTTTCATGGTGCATTCATCTATTTTTTTTTGATAGCTTTAATGGTAAATACAAGGCTTCTTTTCCTTTTTCTTAATGATTGATGTGACAGTGCTTTGGTTCTTAAGTTAAGCTTTATCCCACATGGTAGAACCATTTTGAGTAACCTTCATAGAATCAAAAAAATGGTTCTACAAGGTTTTATCTTAGAGGAAGATATTAAAGCCACTTTTATTCATTGTGATGAGCTTTTTGCTTAAGCTAGCATGGCACTAAAATCCTCTAGAATTGAAAGGTGGTTCTAAAATCTTTTTCATTCTCATGGCTTTTTTATTTTAGATGTTAATATGATTAAGTGCTTCAATATATGCTTAGTAGAACCAAAAAATGGTTCTAAACACATGCTCCTCATAGCTCTTTTTCCTTTTAAAGCTTTATCTAAGGTAGCAAAGCTATTAGATGACAACTTGTTAAATGTTGAGGTCCTTCCAAAAGCTCATTTTATAATTACCTTATAGAACAAAAATTGATTCTAGTGTGATCCCTAATTTTACAAATTGTATTAGCCTAGGCTAAAAAACAAATTTTAAAGATGCACGTGATGTTGACATGGTAGAACCAAATGTGAGAGCCCTTCTAGAACCAAAAAACTATTATATATTTGAACCCAGAAGTTGAGTTGGATTAAACCCTTGAACACACTTGATGTTGAGTTGGCAGAACCATTTTGCACAAGTTTCATAGAACCAAAAAATGGTTCTAAAGCATTGTGCTTATTCTAGAAGCTTATGTGGCTGAGAACAACTATTCATCATTGAAGCTCTTGTAGAATCAGAAAATGGTTCCTAATTTCAAAAGATTTTTAACATAGCAGCGCTTGTAGAACCAAAATTTTTTTAAATGGCCTTTTCTAAAATCTCCTTTTTGGAAACTAAGCTCATAGATTTTCATGTGGCAACAACAAATAGAAGTGCTCTACAATTGTAAATTTGAAGAAATCAAAGCCTATTGAGCTAGTAGAATCATATATAAGCTTAGATAGTCCATTCAATCAACAACCTCAAACCTTTAATGACGCAAAATCTTTTATGGAGGAAAATCTGGAATACAAAAGTTTCAACCTATGATCTTACATCATAGTGTTCCAAAAAATGGAATGTGATAATATGAATGAGCTGCCCTACAAAAGAAAAGATGAAAGCTCAAATATATACAATCAAGCCTAGCCAAGTACAAAACATCCAACAATCTCCTTTTTAAGATTGGGAGAGCACAAATCATGAGCTAGAACAAGGAAAAAAATAGTGATAAGATTACACAAAGATAAGCACAAAATTAGCTTAAAAGCATCAAGCCAAATAAGTACTCAAGAAGAAAGGTTGAGATAAAATAAAGTAGAGAGGAATACAAAAAGAATCAACTATCATAACAGACACACATAGCTCACATTTATTTACAGGTTCAAAAATACACTACATGCTATCTAACTTGGACAAGCATAAAACAAGCTTAGAAACGCAACAAGTTTATACAATGCATTTCACAAGCCCGAATAAAGAATATAGTTAAATAAAGAGAATCCAAAAAAATATGAAGAAAGAAGCTATACTTTTTTTTTTGACAAAAACAACACACATAATTACTTCACTTTTCATTTTTATCAGAAAAGGATGAAAAATAGTAATTCCCCTAGTTGAAATTGAACAAATCAAGCTCAATGAACATTGGCACATTAGACTATTGGTGACTGTTTGGGACTCCCAATGTTTTCCTTCGATCTCATGACTAGGAGCATGGGAAACGAAGGTGTTCCTTCAAACTTGAATTTAGGTGCTTATTGGTGTTTGAAAACACTACCTCCAAATAAATTTAGTGGTAATAGAGCGAACTAAGCATAAATGTATGTTTCTTGTTATGAATGTTAAAATGCTTGGGTTTGTGTATGAAACTATAACTAGCTATTATAATAGACATTCAACTAACCTTGTTGAATACTATGAATCATTAAAGATTCCTAATTTGTCAAGTCACTTAGTCTATATAGTCCCTATAGTACATTGCTTGAAACAAATAAAATTTTACCAAAATGCTTAAGCACAATTCTACAAAAATCTATTCCTAATTTCACCTAGAGTGAAAGATCTACAAGAAAACTAGAAATAGAGTGAGATTCAATGGATTTTAAAAGAGAAAAAAAAAAGAAAAAAGATTTGTGTGAAATCTCAAACATTTAAGTGAGATAATTTAAACATGAGGAAACACTTTGAAATAAAGCTATTCCAATTCAATCTAAAGAGTTACAAATTGTCCAAATCCTCTAAACTCAATAAGCAATTTTGTAAAATACACTCTTATAACTACCAAAATGCTTTGTAAACAAAAAAATACAAGCTATTATTTGGCTAGTTAAATAGTTGTTAAAAATTGCAAATAATAGAGCTATCAGAAAAGATTTAACAATTTCAAGATTAAAACATTAAGGAAAAGACTTTAAAAATTGAAGCTATTTCAAGTCAACTCAAAATATCGAAGATTTTATAGATCCTCTAGACTGAAACAGATAGGCAATTTCATAAAGACATTACTATTAAATTACGCAAGATGCTTGTCAAAAGACAACATAAGATCTTATATGGCAACCAAATAAAAGTTTAAGCTCTTATATGGAAACCAAATAGAAGTCTAGAATTACCCAAAGATAGAGCTATAAGAGCAATTAGAAAATTACAAAATTAAATGCCAAGCAAAGAACTATCTAAATCATTAGCTAAGCAACTAAGATAAAATAAGAAGAAAAGAACTCAGAGAATTTAAATAAAGTAGTTGAATTGATGATGCAATTAGCAAGCCATTCTTACAAGTAGTCTTCAATAATTTTTCTTGATTTCTCCTCTTTTTCTTTTTTTCATTCTATCCTTGAAGCTATTTTTATAGTAGCTTCTGGGTAGTTACATACATAGTTACAAACATTATGGAGGTTTAGCTATAAACACCATAGTAAGTTATAACTTGTATATAAATAAAAGGTATAATAGCCAAATGTTTGGTTTATATATAGGACATTACATAATTATCTCATAATTGTTTTTTGGGTGAGTAACAATACTTTTTTAGGAACTAAATAATCTTACTTTGATTTCCATAAAAAATAGTTGCGATAGAGAAATTGGTGAACAAAGTGATAGACCTTATGGAGCTGGAGAGTGACAAGAGCATGGTGGTAGTAGTTTTGTGTTGGGGGCATCAAAAAATCCACCATCACAGAGGTGGTGTACACAACCATAGACATGAATGAGTACAAATTCTACAAAGTTGTGTTGTTCAATCATGTCAACAGAAAATTAAGCCTGACCAAGGTGTAGAAGAGCCTTCTGGATCAACTTGGATAACCCAATCAAGAATGAGTAGAACCCAACCAAGAATGGGCAGAACCCTCATTCCCAATAGAAGCACATTCATTCCAGCATCATCATCGATGGTGTGGCTCATAAACTGCTACAAAATGCAAAAGAACATTAAGTTCTTCAATCTCTCTAGCATGGGTTGTGCCACCAACTTAAGCAGTGTATCCATGGCCAGGGATTTGTTATTGTTGAATCCTGAATCCTACACCCTCATTGTGGCAATGGAAACCATAACCGTGAACTGCAACTACGTTGAATGTGACACCACCATGTGTTGATGCATAAATTTTGGATGCACCAACACTGGGAAAAAAATTTGTTTCAGGAGACTATTGCCTAGGGTGCCTCCCATATGGTTACAAAAACCTAGGAATAGTCTTAACTAGAGAGGGCTATGTGGCCTTTTGAAAATAGTAAAAAAATGAGAGTTTTAATTAGAATGAGTGTCTAAAATTTAAGAATAAAAAAGGTAACCAAAATAAATTTTTCTTACTTCTCAACTGTTGCCATCATTCACTGTTGATCCATTGTAGATGCTATTATAGCCAACATTGCCTATAGCTGTCGAAGGAGGGAGAGAGAGAGAAGAGGCTAGATGAAGGGGCCTACTAATGAATCTCTGATGCATAGATAGAATGTGCCCCATCACCAACATGAGAGAGGGAAATTTGTCCCTATTTAGAGAACCTCATTGTAGATGCACCACTCGCTAAAAATAGAGAAAAACTATAGAACCCACACCTACAACTGTTGCTATCTACTACTACAATACTATAGTTAAGAGAGAGAGAGAGAGAGAGAGAGAGAGAGAGAGAGAGAGAGAGAGAGAGAGAGAGAGAGANGCCAAATCCTACTATCATAGGCCATTAGATGCATTACTGTCTCTAGTTCTACGTATGCTGCTGTCATGAGTCTATCACAAAAAGGGAAAAAAAACCACTGCCTCTTGGTTTCTTGCTAAGATTGTTGACCATTGTCCACAGAACTCTACCGCTGCTGATTATCATTGATACATTGCCAAGAATAAAGAAACATGACTGCAGAACCCACTTGCCATGCCTAGTGTCTGCACATGTTAGCTATCCTGTTGTTGCCCTATGAAAAACAAGAGAAGAGAAAGAGAGAAAACCACAATTCACTAGTTTTTTAGCCATTGGAGACCCCCCCTGCCAATCTGCATGTGCCTTAATGGGAAGAGACATAGCTATTTTGGAAGAGAGCTTGATTTGTTAAGGAGGCCCTTGTTGCCCCCCTTAATGTCACCTTTGTTCTTTGCTTTATAGCTACCTGCTAGTGATGTTTCACCTCATCACACGTGAGTCCACCTTCTTGCATGTTGGTTCACCTCTCTACATGTTGGTTCACCTCCCCACACATCGATTTATCTTTCCACACATTGGTCCACCTTCATGCACATTAACATTACTTGGTGAAATGGTATATGATTTTACAGGATAGTTTTGTTGATCATGGCCTTGTGCAATAACATAGACAAGGTTGGCCACAACACTTAGCCCCCAAATAACAAATTACATGCAAGTGTAAGGAGAAACAAAAATCATGAAATCTTAAAAAGAAAATAATAAAATAAGAAAAATTTTAGAAAAATAAATTTAAAATTGAATAATAAAACCACCTCACCCAAGTTAGGTCTTAGGTAAGGACCACCAAAACAAAAATCTGAAAATGGATCTAGGAAATGAGGGTTATAAAAAAAAGGTTTCAATAACAACAATTTTTAGAAAATGGGAAGCATAAAAAATAGGAAGAAAATAAAGGATCTAAAGACAAAGGTTCTTTTTTTTAAAAAAATTCAACAAGTTCCAAGACTAGATCGGAAAATGAAATAGCCACAAGGAAATGGAAAGAATAACTAATAAATAAAAGACAAGAGAAAGGCCCTCCTTTTAGCACCAAAAATGTGTTGATGCATAAATTTTGGATGCACCAACACTGGGAAAAAAGCTCATTTAAGAAGACTATTGCCTAGGGCACCTCCCGTATGGGTATGGAAGCTTGGAAATAGTCTCAATTGGAGAGGGCTATAGGGCCTTTTGAAAAAATAGTAAAAAAGTTTAGAATTTTAATTGGAATGAGTGTCTCGAATTTAAGAATACAAAAGCTAACCAAAATAAATTTTCCCTACTTCTTAGCTGCTGCCGTTGTTCGCTGTAGCTGCAGGAGGAGGGAAAGAGAGAGAGAAGAGGCTAGATGAAGGGGCCTATTAACATGTCTCTAATGCATAGATAGAATGTGCCCTATCACCAACATGAGAGAGGAAATTTTATCCTTGTTTAGAGAACCCTTTCGTGGATGCATCGCTCGCCAAAAATAGAGTAGAACTATAGAACCCGTGCTTACAACTACTATTGTCTACTGTTGCAACACCACAGTAGAGAGAGAGAGAGAGACACACACACACACACACACACACACACACCAAATCCCACTATCACATGCCACTAGATGCATTGCTATCTCCAATCCTACATTTGCTGCTATCACAGGTTTATCACGAAAAGGGAAAAGAAAACAACTACCTCTTGGTTTCCTGTTGAGATTGTTGACCATCATCCACACAACTCTACTACTGCTGACTATCACTGATCTATTACCAAGAATAAAGAAATAGGATTGTAGAACTCACTTGCCATGTCCATTGTCTATGCATGTTAACTACGCCATTGTTGCCCTAAGAAAAATAAGAGAAGAGAGAGAGAAAAATAATTTTTTGCTAGTTTCTTAACCCCTGGAGATCCCCCTCCCCTACCCATCTACATGTGCCTCAATGGGAAGAGACATAGCTATTTGGGAAGAGAGCCTGATTTGTTAAGAAGGCCATCACTCCCCCCTTTGATGTCTCCTTCGTTCTCTGATTTATAGCCCCTTGATAGTGATGTTTCAACTTCCCACATGTTGGTCCACCTTCTTGCACATTAGTTCACCTCTCCATATATTGGTCCACCTCCCTACACATCGGTTTACTTTCCCGCACATCAGTCCACTTTCCCACACATTAACATTGCTTGCTGAAATGGTATATGATTTTGTAGGATAGTTTTGTTGATCATGGCCCCCTATGATAGTATGGGCGAGGTTGGTTACAACACCATGATTCTCATCAACTACCTCTTGCTTTTGGCTTTTGGGCAACAAAGGTCATGGCAGCCATTAATAGCAGCACACATGACCTCCAAATCTGGAACATCTAGGTGGAAGAGGTGAAGCTTTTGGTGTAAGGCAGGTAGGGCCTTGAGGTGGTCAGTTTCTTAGGGATCTTCATGATTCATCATAGTGGCATGCACTGTGTGTCCATGCTTCAAGAGCATATGCACAATCCATGATTTAATGAAGTCACTTACCCCTATTATGCACCCTACCTTTTCATTTGTCATGCTTATTTCTACAAATGCAATCTCAAACATATTTGCGATACAGGGAGGTCTGGTTGTGCGCCTTGGCTATTCTTGCTGCTACAATGATATTATCTCCTACAAATGGAATAGTGACTTGGGATGGCCACGATAAACATGCCACTACACTACTCGTAGTCATCATGAATTTGATCGATTAGTAGTTGCAGTTGCAAAATGTGTAACAAACTACTTTACAGAGAAACTTGAAGAAACGTGTTACACTCGCTGCTATAAACCCATTGACACACTGTCTTCTTAGAATTTGTGGAATTTTACAGCATTATTATCATCCTAAATTGTACCAACAAAATCAAGATGCTTGCCTGCTTCATCTTTTTCCATTGGCTTTTATTAAGAATGGAAATTCTTATGTGCTTCATCACTATGCCTCCATATTCTGCAAGAATGGAAATTCTTATCTTTTTGCAATTTATTCTTATTAAGATGAGCTAGATTGATACATATTTGCAATTGTTTGATATCATCTCTTATCCTATTTTTTTTTATCATCCTTTATCTCTAGAATAATGGTGCTGCAAATTTTTTTGGAATAATTCTTAGTAGGCTCATTATTTGATATACTTTGCACATGATCAAACTATGTAAGATATCATTTTTGTAGCTTACAACCACTTCTAACCTTTTTGAAATCTCTATATTATGTAAAATTTTGTATTTTACATAAGATAATGAGCTCAAAACCATGGTTGCATCTTTATCATTCAAATTCAATTAAGCCTTGTCTCTAAATAAGCTTAAACATTAATTTTGAACTCGGTGAATTACCAGCATAGCACTGCAAAATCTGAAATCATCTGCATCTTTTAGACTTGTATACACTACCACTACAAGTGTAGTCTTGCTAATGTAGTAACCTTTTAACTCTTAAATTTTAGAATAAAACTTTGAATTGAATTCTCTTAACAAATGGCTGCTCCATGAAATGGCAAAAATGTGCCAACACAAACATACATAGAAAAGCTTAGCCAAGATCATGTAAATCCCTTTTGTCAATCATCCATCAAGCTCAAAATAATCATGAAAACATCTTATTCCACCAAACATAGTTATACAAAGAAGCATAAAATACACAGAACATATCAAAGAATCTAGTAGAAACAAAGAAAGCACTGTAGTCATGGATATTCACAAGTGTTTCTAGATGAATCAAAAGGATTTCTACGAGCTCAAGGAACAACTTAGGGATGTAGAGGTAGAGAGGGATTAAGCACTAGTAAACATCTAGGCTAGAACAAGATGGAAAAGGAGTAAAGAAGAATGGAAGATTGAGAACATGTTTAGTAAAAAAGTGAAGGGAATCTTGATGAGAAAGTAGTAGGAATGGCTAGAATGAGAGAGACAAAGATCTTTAACATTATAAAACCTTGAAGAAATGAGAGGATATTTAGAGCAAAATATTGATACCCTGTACTTCACCCATCCATAACTTCTTATTGTTTTTGCAACATTCAAAGCTAGAGCGAAAGTGAAGATAATCCTTTTGTCATGATTCTTACAAGAGATTATGTGACTCCATTGGATATGACATTGTAAACTATGCAAACTTGGCATGGATTCCTAGCTCTTCAGTTGCTTTCTTACACTACAAACTCACCTAATCCTCTTGCAACCAAGCTTGTTAGCTCATAATAAATCCCTAAAATAGTACTAAGAGTTTTCAATGCTTATGAATATCTAGGTAAAGTAGTTAAAACCAAAAATGTTTATAGATATAGAAATATTTCTTTATTTAAAGCCTTTGTCAAAATGTCTTCTCCCCATTCTTTGGATGAAATATATGATAATTCTACTATTTGCAACTCTACTTGATCTTAGAGAAATGATATTTGATCTCTATATGTTTAGTTTTACCATGAAAATGGGATTTTTATAGATAGAAATAGTGGCATTATTATCATAATAAATAATTATTATGTCAAAGAATGTTATATTAAAAATCTTTAATACTTCCCTCATCTAGAGAATTTGTATGCAATAGTGTGAGGTTGCAACATATTCTACTTCAGTTGAAGGTAAGGCTATAGAATTTTTCTTCTTCCTCAACCATGATACTATTCTGTTACCAAGAAAGTGACAATTTCTACTAGTGGATTTCTAATCATCTTTATTTCATGCCCAATTTGCATATGTGACAACTTGTAATTCTAAAGTCTTACTTTTTGGGTATCATAGCCCATGACTAATTATGCTTTTCAGATACCATAGAATTTTTTTGGGCTACAACCAAGTGTGATTATTTTGGTTTTGACTAAAATTTGGAAATCAAGCCAACTACAAAAGCTATATCTAGCCTGCTAGCTATAACATAGGGTATGCTTCATACTATGGATATGTATGGTGTAGCATCAACCTTCTTCCCTTCTTCATCCTTGCACATGTGTATATTTATGCTAAGAGAAGTCATGCAAGTTTCAACTTTTGTTATACTAAAATTTTTGAGCATATGTTGAATATACATAATCTAAGAGATGAAGGTTTCATCTCTAAGTTGTTGAATATGTAGGCTTGAAAACTAAGAGAGTTTTTTCCATCATGGACATTTCAAATTTTGACTTTCTAGCTTTAACAAATTCTTTACATAATCTTAAGCTCGTTCCTTTAAATATTATGTCATCTACATAGATTTGAGAAACCAAAAATCTTGTAGTATCCTTTTTAATATAAAGAGTACTATCTAATGAGGCTTTCTTATATTCATTTTTCAGTAAGATATGAATCAATCTTGGCATACCACATTCTAGTGGCCTATTTTAGGCAATATAGAGCCTTTTGTAGCTTTTGTTATTCTTAGTATCTTACATATAATACTAATAAATTTTTAATAGAAAAATGAAGAATAATGCAAAAATTGGCAAGACATAGAGTTACCCTAGGGAAAATCTTCAAGGTGAAAACCCCAGCAAAAATTGTTTCTTTGACCATTAGCAGTAGCACAACTTCAAAATTAAAGTATAAAGAGAATTAACAAATACAATGGAGAAGAATTGCAAGTAAGGATTGTAGCTTAGGCATTGGCAACTATTGTTCTAAGGACGATCCCTTAGAGCTTCTAATATATTTCTCGAGTTCCAAATATAAACCCAAAAATAAAGGGGATAAGGTCATTTATTTTGGTTCACAATTGGTGTTTATAATAAAAGAAAATAAATTAATAAAACAATTAAGAATATCCATGAGCAAATCATACTATAGGATAGAGCAAATCATGGTGGGATTAAGGTAGATTTGTCGTCAACCACCTTACAAGTCTCCCTCTTAAAGATAAAGGTGCTTTGAAGAACAGTCCAAATCATTATAGGAAATCAAGTCAGAAGAAGACCAAAAGCTAATTGACACAAGAGAAACTTTTCAATAGGTGTTGACTTAGTAAGTACATCTATAAGATTTGCTTTAGTAGATATCTTATTTAGAAGAATCATTTGCTTTTTAATTTCCTTTTGTATGTGGTGATATTGAATTTCAATGTGCTTCATTCAAGCATGAAAAGTTGGATTCTTGGATATGCTTATGATACTTTGACTATCATAGCCAATATTTATTCGAGTTTGAGTGATGCCAAGTTCAACTATTAGCGTTTGAATTCATTTAGGCTCTTTGCATGCTAAGTTAGCAACAACATATTCAGCTTTAGTGGTAGATTGAGCAACACAAGATTGTTTCTTACTTTTCCAAGAAACAAAACAACCAAAGAGATTAAACACATATTCACTAGTAGATTTTCTACTATTAATATCACTACCCTAATTTGCATCAGTGAAGCCATGAAGTTCATTGGAATCATTTTTGTAACAAATCCTATACTTCATAGTATCACAGAGATATTGGAAGATTTGCTTCATTTTAACCCATTGTTATTTTCCTAGATTAGACATATACTTTCTAATGTTTTTAACAATGTAAGTAATATCACATCTAGTAGGGACCATTGCATATATTAAACTACTAATAGCACTAGCATCCAATATTTTAACCATGATCTCTTTTTCTTCTCTTGTCTTTGGACATTGTTCAACTAAAAGTTGGATATCAATTTCATAAGGTGTAGTCATAAGTTAGCAATCTTGCATATTAAAATTTTTAAAGATAGTTTCAACATATGGATACTGTCCAAGCCAAAGCCTTTTATTAACCTTGTCTCTTTTAATTTTTATACCCAAAATCTTTTGTATAATACCAAGATCATTTATCTCAAATTGAAAAGATAGATAAAGTTTTAACTTCTAAATATCATGTATGTCATTACTAGGTATTAACATGTCATCAATATATAGTAGTAAGATAATAGATTTTTCACTTTTATTTTTAACATACATACAAGAGTCTTCTACACTTCTAATGAAGCCAAGTTTTATCATGTGTTCATTAAAATTTTTATTTTACATCCTTGGTGCTTGTTGAAGCCCATATAATGATTTTAATAATTGACACCCTATATGCTTTTATTTTGGTTGAAACAAATAGATTTCTTCCTCAAGATCACTATTGAGGAATGTTGTTTTCACATCCATTGATTCAAGTTCATGATCATAAATAGCTATAATGGATAATAACGATCTTATGGATGTTAATTTAACTACTGGAGAAAAAAATTTCATCATAATTAATTCTTTTTTTTTAAGAATATTCTTTAGTGATGAGTTGAGCGTTGTATTGTTTTCCAAATTTTATCCTATACACCAATTTATTTGCAATGGATTTCCTATCTGGTGGAAGTTCAACCAATTTCCATGTTTTATTTTTATAAATTAATGACATTTCAACATTCATGTCTTATTTCCATTCTATGTTTTTCATGGATAAACATGTTTCATCATATGTTGAAGGTTAATCATTTTCAAGAAACAATACATATTCCCTACATGTAATGGTAATCTTCTTATATGTGTTAAACATCTTAAAGGTTCATCTTCACTAAAACTATTTTCTTCCTCTTCATGTTGTTCCTCCTCATCTACCATGCTATCACCATCTTGTTTATTAGGGGTAGTATCCCTAGCTAAAGGAGGATGACCCTCAAAAATTTCATTATTAATTTTAATAGGTACATACATAGGAGTTACAATATTTGAAGGAGTTTTAGTATTTGAAGATTCATCCTTCATATATTCACATTTTTCTCTAAAGATGACATCTCGATTATAAATAACCCTTTTAGTTTTGGGTTATACAACTTATGTGCTTTGACACTATCCATAGCCAATAAAAATACACTTGATAGACTTAGAGTCTAATTTGAACCTGTCAAAATTTGGAACATGTACATAAGCTTCACAACCAAAAATCTTCAAATAATT
The DNA here is from genome assembly GCA_015680685.1 of Gnetum montanum. NCBI lineage: Eukaryota > Viridiplantae > Streptophyta > Gnetopsida > Gnetales > Gnetaceae > Gnetum > Gnetum montanum. Next base: position 540,609 of record MNCI01012686.1, read on the forward strand.
TAAATTTATAGATCTACCACTCCAAACTTCTTTTGGATTTTTTTTTGTCAAGTGCTGATAAAGGAGATCTATTGATAAGATAGCATGCAATTATTGCTAATTCATCCGATAAATGCTTGTTAAGTTAAATTCACTAAGCATACATTTGGCACATTCCATCAATGTTCAATTGAAGCACTCTGCTACTTCATTTTTTTAGGAGTCCTTGAAATGATCTTTTACCTTTGAATACCTTGTTCTTTATAGAAAGCATTACATTCATTTGAGCAAGAATCACTACCATTGTCAATTCTTAGAATTTTGATTTTTTTCCTGAATAATTCTCAACAAGAGCTTTGAATTTTTCAAATACTTCAAATTTATGTTTTAATAAATAGATCCAACTCTTTATAGAATAATCATCAATAAAAGAAGCATAATACATAGCACCTCCAAAAGAACTTGCTCTAATGTCTTTAATTTGTTCACATACATCACTATGTATTAGTTCTAATATCTAAATAGATTTAGTATTAATTTTTTAAAAATTATGATGCCTCTATTTACTAAGTAAATAATGATGGTAGAAATCTATTGAATCTTTTAAAAACTTAAATTTACCTTGCTTGTAAAGTTCCTTAAGTAGTTTTTTACCAAGATATTTCATTCTTTTATGCCATAAATCAATACTTGAATTCAAATCATCAACAACAAATGCACTCAATTTCTATTTTAATGTCTTAGCTTCTAATTTATTTAACTTTCTTATTTTTATTCGAGTAGCCAAAGGAGATGCACTGTGCAATATTGAACATTTTCCACCTTCAAAGATAATAGTTAGTCCCGCATCATTCAATTTACTTACAGATAAAAGATAGTTAGTAAAAGCTAGAACATGATGTACCTTAGGAATTGATTTAGCTACACTATTATTAAACTGAATCTTTACCTTTACATTACCTATAACTTTGCACAACCATCATTACCCAATCTTAACAATTTTGATATAAGAAAAAGTATACTCACTGAACTAATTAACATGTGAAGTATAGTGATGAGATGGACCCAAGTCCACATACCATGAATATGTATTAGCATTATCAAAAGATGACACAACATATAAATATCCCTCTATAGTAGGAGAAATTTTATTATTTTTTGGTACATTATCCTCTTTGCCCTTTTTAGCAAGGGCTTTATAATCTTTCTTTACATGACCAACTTTACCATAATTCTAATACTTAGGTGTCTTCTTTACAAATTTTTGAGGCTTATTCTTAAATTGAAATCTCTTAATAAATTTTAGCTTTACATCATTTTTGATAAATAAAACATCATTTTCAAGAGTAGAAGTTTTTCTTCTTGCTTCCTTGGATAATAACTAACTAATAATATTATAAAAAATAAAGCTAGTAAATGTATTACTTACAACCATCACAAATGTCTCCCACAAATATGGAAGCATGTTGAGGAATGTGATGTAGTGATCTTCCTCATCCATTTTCACCCCTAATAGATTGCAATTGATAAAACAACATATTAGTAGTGTTTAAGTATTTTGCAATAGTTGTACCTTCAACCATTTTACATTCATATAATCACTTCTTTAAAAAATAACTTATTTGTTTAGGATTTTATTTGATGTAAAGCTTGTAGTTTATTCCATAAATCCTTAGTAGAAAAAATATTAGAAACATTAAGAAATATTGAATTTGATAGATATAAATGAATGGTACTTATCTCTTTTAAGTTTAATTTTTTTTTCATTTTTCATCAGAGACTTTATTTGGCTTCATTCCTACCATTGTATTATGCTTATCTTTTTCAATCAAAAGATCCTTCATTTTAATCATTCATAGTTCCTAGTTAGGGGAGGGAGTGGGGGGGGGGGGGGGTGTTGGGGGTGTTATGTCACATCCCCATTTTCAAATGATGTTGTTGCCTAATGAAGATGGTGCCTCTTTATAACAAGTGTTATTGTCATCTTAATAAGACCCGAAAGGATGCATCATAATAACAAAGGCATTTATACTTGGGGTTAAAGGTTGTGCCAGCATGGAATGGCAAAGCTAGTATAGGCAAGTCATGAGGTGGTGGAGCTGGTATAGGCAAGTCATGGGAAGCTAGGTGAAGTGGGACAGGAAGAGGACTGGCCATCCCTTCTGGCTAGGTTATAGGCCTAACCATGGTGGTAGTACTAGATTCCTTCTAAGGGATAAATGCCAAAGGAAGAAAACCCCGAGGAACACTCTAAGATAAATCCAAATATGCTGTTCTATATTAATAAAGCATTATTTTCTTCCTATTTTTGCATTTTTCCTATTATTTCCTTTATACATAATGTCAAATATCACTTATATTTTGCATTTGGTATATTTTCTTTGTACACATAATATCTAATATATCATATATTTAATGTTTTCCTTGACATCCAAGGATGGGATGTCACATGCTAGACCCCCAAAAAGCAAGTTTTATTAATAGAAAAAGAGCATCAAATACATAATCAACATCAAGCCATATAGATTAGATATAGAAGGAAAAAAATATAGAAGGGAAGCTTAATGAACTAGGGATGGTACGCAGGGAAATATCCTTAAACATAATCGATCCTAAAGGGGTGGAACATAATCTAAAGATCTACCATCCATCAAGGATCAACTAAAAATGGGAGTATAAGAAAAGTGGTAGAACCAAACAAAGTAGATAGCACTCAAAATTATAAAGAGAGACTCCTATGCTGTGATTCCTATTGAAGAACGTTTCTTGGACTCATGGATCTACCCCAAGGCTACAATAGATGAATCAACTTATTAATGTCCAACTTGATCTTTGAAGCTTAAGATATGATTTGATAGTGAACAAGGCATTGTATTTGCAATTTTTCCATAACAGTCAGATGATAGATATTTGAATGTTCATTCCTCTAAAAATGAATAGTATATCTATGCTTCCCAATATAATATAAAATAATGGGCCTAATAACCTTTTAAAGAAATTTGAAATTCACAGAAGTGGTAGGCAAAAAGCCAAACATAATGTCATCTTGAGAAAGTTTTCATGATTGGATAACTATGGAAGCCCATCCCCATGTATGTTGAGTGAAAGGGAAATGCCAAGAAACATGAGAAAAATCCTCTATTCCATCATAGAGAAGGAAATTATAAGTGTGAATCTAAAGGTATTCAAGGGGCTTGTCAATGGGTAGACCTTACTGAAGGAGACACCAAAGAAACTATTGAATTTTTGGAAGAGTTGGAAGTTTCCAAATACATTTGAAGAGGGAGATCCAAAATTGCTCAAACTCTTGTTTGTGCTAAGACCTATTACATTGTTGAATGAAAATTAAGGAATAAGGCAAAATTTTTGACCCATTAGTTCACTCAAGGCCATGAAAAATACTTTGTATCAAAATGTCCAGTTGCAAATATTAATGAATAAAATTATAGACTTGATCCAAGCAATGTTGCATTACTTTGGAAGCATCATATAAATTTTTAAATGCTTCCCAAGAAATCCATTAGTCTATGAGACAAAGAAAACTAATAGAATTAACTTCCTTTTGATACCAAGAAGTAGTTATGTTAGCATTTGTAGTGGCAAGAGGAGTAGGTGACAAGGGTAACCACTAGGGGCAAAGCTTAGAAAGAAGAGTAGGATTGATCTTGACATTAGTCTAATTGATATAATGGTGTAAAGCCTACTAAGCCCTCCAAATGCTTTTGAAGACATGAGACCTAGGAATAATAATAGTATGGGGAGAGAGAATCCAATTTATGAAATGGATTTCTTTTCAAAAAGGCTTATTTTTGGGAGACACTTGTTGGAGCCTTAATTGGAGGAGACTCCCAATAATGTAAAGGGTATCTAGATGTTGGACCAATCACTTAGTGACTAAGGTGAGCCCTTGTTTGAAAGAATCCAAAAGGTCTAAACCACTCCTATTTTTAGGAAGAGTAAAAATGTTCCAAGAAACATGATGAAAACCTTTTTGGGAGTCTTTAAACGACCACATGAAGTCCCAAAATAATCCTTCTAGCTTCTAATAACAACTTGGGAGGAAGCCCAGCATGAAGAATAATACACATGAGTAGAAGCACAAATAGATTTATAGACAAGGTACTTGCATGCAAGAGTAAGGGGTTTAGGCTTTCATTTTTCAATTTTATTTTGAACATGAGAAATTACTTACTCCTAGGAGATTGAAGTAGGACCTCTAAAATGGAGGGGAATTCCAAAAATCTTAATGATATCTTGATCCTAAATAAGCTTCTAGTTATAATTAGGAAAATGACTAATTATTATTAAAACTATGAATAGAATATTTATTCTAATTAATAGTGGAGCTAGAGCAAGAGTAGTATTGCTCCACTTGAGACAAGAGTTGTAAATTAGCAACGGTGCTTTGAATAAGGAAAAAGAAGTCATTGTCAAAATGCATATTAAGAAGCTAATGTTCAAGGAAAGAGAGATGAACCCCAGTGATAACCTTATTCTGAATATCATAGTTTAGCTAATGATAGAGAAAATCAGTTGTAATGATAAATAGGTAAGGGGTAAGGGAACATCCTTTCCTCACTGACCTATGGATAGAGAAGGGAGAGGTTGTACCAAAGGTAGTAGGTATTCTCACAGTAGCATCCAAGAATAAACATTTCACCATATGTAGGAACTTGGGACCAAAACCTAGTTTAGTCATGATCTATATAATGAAGTCTCACTTAATATTATTGTAGGCCTTTGCATAATCAAGCTTCATTAAGAAAGAATATCTTGACTATCATCCTCTATCCATTGAAGACCTTCCTAGGTAGTAACCACATCATTTAGAATGTATCTACCTAGAAAAAAGCCTGTTTTCTTAGAAAATATAATATTACAAAGAATTTGCTTCAAGTGTAAGGCTAAGCACTTGACCCATATTTTATATACCATGTTAAGAAGAGTGATGGGTAGCTAATTGGAGATACAAGTAGGATCCCTAGATTTAAGTAGAAGACAAATAATCCCTTGATTTAAATTTGGCCCTAGGGAACTAGTAAGGATAGCCTCTCTAATGACTTGGAAGAGATCATTGCCAACAAGATCCTAATGATTCTAAAAAAATTCAAGGGGGAAACCATCAGAAATGGGTGCCTTCCTGGGACTTAGTTTAAAACAAGCCTATTGAAGTTTGCATAAAATGGGCAAAGGAGAAGAGCTATTTAGATACTTGAAAAATTCCTTACAGTGTTCATCTTGAATAATTAACCAAGTAAGTCTACTCTTTATTAAGGCACTTTATTCCTTGTCGACATCCCATTTTTGGAAGGCTAAGTGGGCTCTAGCTAACTTCCCATTAACTTGAGAGTTGAAAGGATCTTAAGCTAATTGATTAGTAAGGTGTTCAATAGTAAAGATGATGTTGTTATACTCTTGTTTAGCACAAGAGGCCACTTTCTTATCATAATAGAGTACAAAATTCTACACTCTACAAGTAGTATGATGCCATCATTAGATTCAATCCACTTGACCTAAGGACCTAGGTTCAACATTCCAAAGGCTTGATAGAAGTTGTTGGACGAGAGGAGAAGAAAACTAGTTATAGGGTAATTGAAAAAGATGGAAATTATGTTTGTGGTGGCTACCATGAATTTGAATAGACATAGTGATGGGAGAATGATTTGATAAGGTTACGTGTTGATGAACAACAGTAGCAAAAGAAGCCTGCCGAAAAGAGAGAGTGGAAAAATAAAACTTATCTAACCGATTGTAGATGCGAGCCTATCCAAGATGAAGATTACTCCAAGTGAATATATGAAGAGAGTTACAAGTAGTAGCATAAACACCATTAGAAAGATAGAACCTTTTCTTAAAATTTGCCCATGATTGAAACTCACAATTTGGAAGTTTGAAAAACATCCCCTAGCTTATCACAAGAGAATTCTATCATATTAAAATCACCTTAAAAACTCTAAAGTATAGAAGAAAGATAATGGGCTAATTCCTACCATAGAAGGAGATGTTCAGTAGGATCATTAGGGGCATAAATTGAATAAATACCGAAAGGACCATGTGAGGAGAAGATAGCCCAAGAAACTCTATGGCCAGAATCTGAACTATTTTGAATGATTTTGTCTTTCCAATAAGGTGAAAAGAGAATGGGTGCTCCACCTTTTCCACACACATGGGAAGTAGCAAGAGATGATGAGTAAGGAAGAAACCAATGGGCTAAAAGAGATAATTGGTAAGATAAAATCTTAATTTCTTGAAAAAGAACAAAATCAAAAGAAACATTTAAACTAAAGAGAAAGTTACTTGCATGTTTACATCAAAGCCTATTAGTTAGGCCTTGGACATTCCAAGATAAGAGGTTTATGGGGAAGCAAAGTATGTTTCTAATAAATGGACTTTAGATGATTCTAAATTTGAAGTATCAACTTCCATTGTGTGTGAGAAAATGAAAAAGCAATTGCTTGTAGTAATGGATAGAGAAGGATTGTTCATGAAGGGAGAAGTAAAAGATGGAGTTGTAGTGGAGGATGCTTTAACTCTTTTCCTTCCACCACCCTTTACAAACTTCTCTCTGAATACTAAGTCCTTGAATAGCTTTGAAGGAGTGACTTGTGCTTTAGAGGCAACCTTTATGATTGGAGCAAATTGTGACACTTGTGACTTAGAGGGGTTGGACGAGGAGGAAGGCTTTGATACATTTTTAAATGAAGTTTTAAATTTGAAATTTTCTGGTGATGGATGGAATTTTGGAGTAGCTAGGGAATGGTTTTTTAAAATATTGACTACTTGTTTTTTCTTGGCTAAGTAGGGACATGTAGAAATATTATGCTTAGTCCAATGATAGTAGCTATAGGAATTGGGAAGATAAAAGTAATCAAATTTTTGAGTAAAAGAGTTTCCTCCAACTACAAGGGGTAGGGAGTTCTTCCAATGAGAGGTATTAAGTTTGATAGAGTAATGATGAAAATAAATTCCATTAACCTTAATACCAAGTTCTAAAATGATATGGTCAAGCATACACACTATGTTCCTCTCTACGGAAGAAAAGATTAAGGGAAGGTTTAGCAACTAAACATAGTAGGGGATAATATTGTAAGATAGATCATTAACATTGAAGTTAGATTTCCAAGAATGTGTGATGAGAATTGCATTATGTGCTGGAAAAATTTGGATTAAGAGAGCCTTCTCAGGTTGAGAGGCCTCAGAAAGTTCTGCTAGAATAAAATTTAAGGCATAGTAACACGTGTGAGAGACTTGAATACCTTGGGACTATAGGATATTTTTTATTTACATATTAATACTCATTGAATGGGGTAGAAAACCCACTATCTAAAGAAAGATGAAACATGTAGTGAAATCCTTAGAAACAACATAAAAAATGTCATCAAGAAGGAGAAAATTAATAGTAGGAGAGTTGGGGGTACTTCCCTAGAGTGAAGGAGTAGAAGCATTGGGTGGATCATCCATGATGTAGCTTGGAAGAAGCCCAGCAAAGCATTTAGACAACATAATGACTTTAAAGTAGAATGTAGCAACATGTGCTACAAAGAGACCTCAAGCAAAGTGTAGAGAGAGAATTCACAGATTAATGTTGACCAATCGAATTGAGTGAGCACTCTAGTAGGTATTATTGCTATTACTGCTAGTGCAAACAAACTTAGTGTAAAAATAGGTGGGCATGCATAGATTTGGATGTGCTATCAAAGAACATAGAAAGGGGAAAGAACTTGCTCAAATACCATACAGTTGCATTCCAAGATCAAGTTCAAGTGTAGCTACAGTAGCAACCATCAGGTAGTGTAAGGCAAACTAATGGTGCTATGGTCATGTAGATATCCTACACACAGAACCACATAGAAATCTCAAAATGTAAGGATTTCTTGAGAAAAAAGGGTCACAACCAAATCCCCCTATTGCAATCAAGAGAAACCACCTATGCAGCCCATCACTGGGATGGAAAAAGTGGAGAGCATAACATTAGAGGCTACGTAAGAAGAATAGAACTAGCACCATGGTAGCATGATAGTGAAAAATCTATCCATTTCTACCAAAGGAAACCCTCTACATACCATTTTCTCAAACAAGCCATGCTTATAAAAGCATCCATCATCTAATTTTGTGTATGAGCAGATGTAGGGGTTAATGGGCATGTCCATAGTTCCTAGTTAGATCTGTTGAATTTTTCAATCTTAATTTTGGTCAAAGAGTTAGTTAAGATTCCCCCTGTAAACACTTAGATAAACAAAAAACTATTTATGTGGAACCTTTCTCTGATACCAATTGTTATTCTCAATCTCTTGCATATAATACTAATAAATTTTTAAGATAAAAATGAAGAATAATACAAAAATTGATAAGACACAAAGTTATCCTAGTGAAAACCTTCATGGTAAAAAAAAAAAAAAAAACCCAATAAAAATTAGTTCCTAGACTATTAGCAATAGCAAAACTTCAAGATTGAAGCACAAAGATAAGTAATGATATAATTGAGAAGAATTATAGGTGAGGATTATATCTTAGGAATTGACAATTTTTGTTTCAAGGATGCTCCTTGGAAGCTCTTTATATATTGCTCAAGTTACAAATATAAACCTAAAAATAAAGGCAATAAGCTAATTTATTTTAGTACGGGATTGATATTGATAATAAAAGATAATACATTAATGAAAAAATTAAAAATCACCATGAGAAAATCATGGTAGAGGATGGAACAAATCATGGTTGGATCAAGGCAAATTTTCCTTCAACCATCTTATAACTTGTATATATGATTTGGCTTCTCAACATCAATATATCCTTTTGATTGTTCAATATAGGTTGTCTCCTTTATTTCTCCATTTAAAAAAGATAATTTAACATCCATTTAGTAGAGCTTGAATTCCTAATGTACTAAAAATGATAAAAGCCATTTAATGGATTTTAGTCTTGAAACAGTAGCAAAATTATCCTAATAATTAATTTCCTTAATTTAAGCAAAGCCTTTAGCTACTAATAGTACCTTGTTCTAGGTTACTTCACCATGCTCATTCGCCTTATCTTCAAAGATCCAGTTGCTTCTAATGACATTAGCTTCTTTTGGATATGGGACTAACTTCTAAGTACCTTTCTTTATAATTTGCTTCACCTCTTCATCCATGGATGTTTTCTAGTCTTCATTCCGAAGGGCTTCTATAATTTTTAGTGGAATGGAAAAAGTATGACAACATACTACTAAGTCATAGTCCAATTTTTCAGCCCTATTTCTCCTTATCATTTGTATAAGAGGTTTTTAGAGGATATCTATCATGCATCTAAACCTTTGTGTTCTTCTCCTTAGACCATCATTGGGTGTTGCCTCTTGTTCTATTTCTACCTCATTGGTTGAGACTGGTCACTCTTCTTCACTCTCATTAGCTCGTTCAGATGCCAAAATGCCATAATCATTTTCTTCTTCATCTACATTCATACCTTTCTCAACCACATTGTTTGGCTCTTCTGATAGTTCATCAATCTTAGCATGAGGTATTTTAAAAATCTTTGAATTTTTTAAGTTCAAGAAATTATAAGCTTTTAAATAAATAGAATATCTAATAAACAAACCATCCTCACAATAGTTATTAAGCTTGTAATCATTATCTTGATTCTTAATAGAGCACATGCTACAAAAAATTTTGAGATATTGAATATTAGTTATTTTATCATATCACATTTGATAAGGAGTCTTACCATTATCCACTCTTACCAAAAATTTATTGATGATATACATAGTTTTTTTGGTTATCTCATTACATATATATTTTGGTACATTCTTCTTGTTCATGATTGATTGAATCATCTTGATTATAGTTCTATTTTTTCCAATCTATACATAATTCTATTTAGGTATTCTAGCTAATGAAAATTGCCTCATGATACCTAAATCTCTACATAGCTTATAAAATTCATTTGAGGTGAACTCACCTCCATTGTTAATCCTAAAAACTTTGATTTCAAGCCTTGTTTCAATTTTAACCATACTTTTAAATGCCTTAAAATGCTTAAATACATCAAAATATTTCTTGATACATGTTAGCTATGATATTCTAGTATAATCATCAATAATAAGATAGAAATATTTATTGCCATCAAAACTAATTACATTAAAAGTTCCATAGACATTCATATGTAGTAATTCAAACTTACTATTATCATAAAAATATACTGGTTTAACTATAGCTCTAGATTGTTTTCCATGTTGATAAGTAGAACATACCTTTTCCAATTGGCTTACTTGAGGAATGCCTCTTATACTTTGAACCTTGATGAAAGCTTAGATATTTCTGAACTTAATTGTCCTAGTCTTTTGTATCAACACGTACTAGTTCTTTTCTGAAAAATAAGTGTTAGACATTGAGGTTTCTCATTTATGGAATAGAAAGTATTTCCTGCTTGAGTGACAGAAGCTTTAAAATCATTTTTTATTTTTTAATATACATTTCTCATTCATGAAATAGATATTATAAAATTCTCTTTAAAATTATCCTAACCTCAACAAATTATAATGCAAGCCATAAAAAAAAGGTTATGAACTTTAGGAAAATCATTATAAATTATAACTAAGATAATACCTCTTACCATGGCTTTATCCTTATCATCAAAGCTTACCTTACCTTCATTGAAGGGATTAAGCATGATAAATTTTAATTTATCATTGGTCATATGTTAAGAATTTCCATTGTTAAGAAACCATATCTCTAAAATATACGAGTTCTTTAAGGCTAACTAAATAAGGAGAGATCTTCTGTTGATCAATCTCCAGACATGTTGCCCTATTCTAACATTTCTTAGCAAAGGCTTAGTAAAGTATGACTTAAATTGAGATCTACATCTAGTATATATTTTATAATATCTAGCTTTATGGCCTAATATTCACAATTAAAATAATAACCTTGGAAGAAGTTAGCTAGTAGTCTTGAATCATACCTAATGATTAGAATTCTTAGAGTAGGAAGAATTTCCTTACCTATGTGTGAGGCCATAATTTATGAAAGTGGAGGCTATGTTGGAGCTCTTATCTTCTAAGTTGATGCTTTTACTAAAGATGACTTTCTTGAGAGATCAAACTCATAGCTAAGACCCTTCTTGTAATTACATAATCATCCATTCTTAATCATATTCTTGAGTTGTTTTAAGTTTTGTGTAAACCTACTAAATAGATTATATGTAGCTTGATTAGTCTTATCTTTTATATCATTCTTTAACAACAAGACTTCCTCTTTTAGCTTTAAATTTTCTTATTTGGTTATTTCAATCTTCATCTTATAGCTCTTGATTTCTTCTTTCCTTTATTTTAATACTTTGTTTAACTTTTCATTAACTCTAACCACCATTTCCAATTGCTCCATTAGCCCTTCTATATCAACATCATCACCTTCTTTGTATTCAATTTCAACTATATTTCATGAGCTTGGTCTAACTTCATCGTCACTTGAGCTTGCAATCTCAATAGTACTAGGAGTTTCGTGATGATTTGAGTTGTTATATATAAATCTTTAAAAACCATCATCTAAATCACAATCTTTAATCATGGTTGGACATGAAAACAAGTCTTGTGTAACAAAATTAGAATCATTAATTATTACATAAACATGAGAAAAATGAGCAAAATAATTTTCTTCAACATCCTTGATTTCTAAACTATTTTCTAGATGCTCTATTTGGCTTTGTATTTTAATTAATTAAGATTTTAATTTATTGAACCTATACCAAGTGCTCTTTGACTTGAACCTGGTTGATGAGACGCGGTTTACACTAGGCCGCGATATCGCGTCTTCTCCTGCGATATCGCGTACGCGATATCGCGTCGCGCCACCATTTCTATAAATAAGAGGCGGCACTCCCCTTTTTCCCCAATCCTGGCTAGTGTAGCGAAGCTCTGGCAGATTGATCACTCCAGAGTTAGAATTTTTCCCCATGTGCCCGCAGTAGGAGTCCTAGAGTGAACGGCTCTTTATTCGAGCAGCTTGTAACCTGAACCCAAGTTGTGTACGGCAATAAAGACGAACTTGTTTGGATAAACCTTGCAGCACGTGGTTTCATTTATTGCTTTATTTCCTGCTTTCCTAGTGCGTTCAAGTACGACTTGATTACGAGCGTCTACGGACGTGTACGGCTAGTCAAGGAATCGGCTGCTTGACGCAATGCATGAGTACGACTCAATTACGAGCATTGGATGCTTGGTAACCCAGTAGCGTATTCCAGGATTCTGCGCTTGGTAACTCCCGGGTCTAATGTGTACGGCTAGTTGAGGAATCGGCTGCTCATTGCTAGGCTAGATCGTGTGATAAGTACGACTTAGTTACGAGCACCCACGGGTGTGTACGGCTGGCTAAGGAATCGGCTGCTTATCACACGTAGGCTAAATAGGTGCCTCAGTACGACCACTTCGAGCACTTGCGTTACGTGTGGCGATCCCAGTAACGATTAGCGTTTGGTAAGCTGCAGTTGCATAGTTCAGGGTGTGTCCGGCAAGTGGGAACGGATGCTGACGCTAGTTAATTTAGACTTAGATCTTAGTTAGAGTTAGTTTAGTTTTCTCAACCCTTTCTCCTGGTAGCATAGAAGATAAGCCGAAAATACCAAAAAAATCACATACCTCAGACTTGCTTAACCATACACCGTGACACATACAAGCAAGCCTGGGAAGACAACGAACGATTAACCCCAAGTGTTTCTTGTGGCGTTAAGGCATTTAGTCTGCGGAGTTCGACCGGATCGCGCGTGTACGCTCGTATTCGTATGGTGGAGTGTAGGGGTACCTCGCCACTCATCATTGGCGCCGTTGCCGGGGACTAAGTGTTTTTTCGCCAATTTAACATAAGGGATATCACTCACATCGTTGTGAGCTTAAAACGAACCTTAGGGTTAATCAGTTAATCAAGAACAATAAATAACGGTGAAATTAGCACACCAATAGAAATGGCTTCTTCTCACGAAATCAACTCACCTAAGGACAATACAGGAGAAAGTCAGCATCATACGCATAACCGAGATCAACCATGTCCTCAACAATCTAAGGTCACATATACTCATCCCGATGAGTATGTGCCGGATTTTACCTTTGTTTTCCATCAAGATGAGCAACTGCGGTGGAGAGACATGCAAGGTAACATCGTGTTACCCCCAGATCGCTCTGCTTCCAACATGCTTTTCCGTGCCTTGGTACGGTATGGCATGCAAGAGCTGATTACTGAATACGTTGCGGATGATTACACTCTGAGGGATTATCATCCCACAAAAGCCCAACGTATTCGGGATGCAAGGCAGGAGAGCCAACATTCACTACTGAAGGGCAAGGTTTCCCACGTCATTAGTGAAATAGGAGACGAGGAACCCCTCACAACGGGTTTCTTAGAAAATGATGTTCCTCCTCCTCACTCTAGTGAAGAGGTTAGGCATCAGGGCCTTAGATCAACGATACATATTCCAGGCTCTGATCCCCGTGAGCACCAGCTGTTCACGGCAGGAACAATCACTCGCACTAATGACGGACTCGTTGATCGTCGCAACGGTCGGGACCGAAGCAGCCGAAGAGAAGGTAAGAAACATCACCATGGTGATGGATCCCCTTCTTCTTCCCCTTCATCACATCATTCACCCTCTCCTTCCACATCTGGGCGCAGCCACCATGAGCATAACGCGGAAAGTAAAGGTAGAAGAGATGAAATGCCTCGACAAGAAGGTCGAGAGGAGTTAGGACAAGGGCAAGGACGTAGGGAGAATAGGGAACCACAACGTAGACATCACAGACGTCATGAAAGAGATGATCATGACGAACCCCTATTCGCAACCCGAAGTATGCTTGACATTAGAGAGGCAGTTAGGATTCCCACAAGGCATTTGAAAGACAGTAGGATCAAGCGTTTGGATATAAATAATATCCCACGTTTTGAAGGGGGATACAACGCTGATCCTCAACATCATTTACAGGCATTCCACGACGCCTGTGCCTTGCAGAACATAGACAATGAGTGGCAGAAACTCAAGTTGTTCCCAAGGACACTCACTAAAGAAGCAGAAAGCTGGTACCGGTCCTTAGAACCGGAAACCATCAGGAGGTGGAGTACGATGCTCGAATTGTTCAACAACAAATATCAAACGTACTCCAGAGTGTCTAACTTGCGTAAGCAGATCCAAGGCTGGAAACAAGGAGCTCATGAATCCTTGGATGCTGCCATGGCCCGTTACTACACATTGCTACATCGTTGCCCGGGCCATGGGTACGCTAAGCGGGATCAACTTCGCCACCTCGTGGATGGGCTACGAAATGAAACGAGAAGAACTCTTGGGACTTACGCCCAAGGGAGACTCTCCCAACTAAGAGCCCATGAAGTTGAAGTATTGTTGGAACAAGTAGCGCAAGAAGAGGGTGAGCTACGGAAAAGAGAAAGTGCGGAGGAATACAACCGTGATCCCTCCCTTCGTAAGAAGGGAGTGAAATTCTGTGATGAGGAGGATGAGTCACCACTCGAAGAGTTGGTGAACAGGAAAACTGTGCCGATCCAAAAGTTAACAACGGAGGTATCGGCTAAGGTAGACCAAATGTGGGATTCCTTAGACTCACGAATAGAAACAGTCCTGAAAATAGTAGAAGAGTCTAAGGATGAGCAAAGTAGTGATAAAAGCAAGAACATGCGGAGAAACTTTAACCCTGCACATAACAAGGGTAAGGGAAAAATCTCTAACTCCGATGAGGCTGAAAATTCTGATTCAGACAATGACGGTGGATGTGAGGTCTGCTATTATGACCATCCTAAGGGATGTTGTCCAATCATCTCACATCTGCAGGAGTCTGGGGTGTATGCATTAAATCCAAGACTTAATCAACGGCAAACACCCAGAAGGTTACCTTATCCACAAGGTAACCCGAGGCAGTTCCACCAACCCTTGACGTATTATCCAAGTGGAACACCTCCGCAGCCCATCGAGCAACATCAGCAGTGGCAATACCCACAGTCATGGGGGATGCCACAGCCAACACATCGATACCCTTACCGGCAGCCTGATCCTTATGGTTATTATGTGCAGCAGCCAGTTTCTCCAGGTGACGCTATGAGTCACACTCCACGCCGTCACTACTACGCTCGGGAGTACTTCAGAAGGACTCCTTCTCCTCCGGGAGACATTCCACATTCTGTCCATCCTCTAACTCCACCCGCACCTTTTCCTCAAGTAGTTCCCATAACACCTCCTGCTCCAACAATGCAAGGGGAATTACCTACCCAACCGCAGCAACGTCACGCCGCGAGATCTGTAAATATTCAGAGTGTAAATATCCAACCGGACACTAGTTCTGGCGATAACTGTACAAAAAGGAGACCCTTTTTCAGAACTAGGAGCCCGGATAGGCTCTCGCAACAACAAGCGGACGGGTATATGTATAGGCCTCTAACTACTAACACTTCGGAGCACCCTTCAGTCCAAGGGAATGTAACGCATACGGTTATGCTAACACATACCGTAACTGACTGGATCAAGGTAGGCCACCTTCCCAGGAAACTAACTGACCCTGGGAGTCCCTTTATTCATTTGCAGATCGCTGGGAATGCGCCACATCGAGCTCTTCTTGACTCAGGTTCCGGAGTCAACTTAATTTCGCGAAAGATGTATCACGCCTGGAACCTGCCCCAACTTAAGAAGAGCAACATTCAACTGGAGCTGGCAGACCAGTCCATTGCCATCCCATTGGGTTTGGTGGAGGACGTTATCACCACTGTGTGTGGTTGGTCCTACCCAGCAGACTTCCTAGTGATCGATGTTAACAACAACGAAGGGGACTTCCCAATTATAATGGGAAGGGCATGGCTAAGCACAGTAGATGCATGCCTTAGGATCCGTGATCTTTCCTTGGAAATCTCCAAGATAAACATATGTGGAAAGATCGAGAAGAGGATAGTTCCATGCATCACATACAGTGATTCATCGGGTGATGACACGGAGGAAATGTCTCCATGTCACAGGTGTGCCCAGGAAACTCTGCAACAAAGATGCCTGTATGTAGCAACCACACAAGAAGTAGTAGACACCCCGTGGTTGACAGCTTCTCATAAGGGCAAACAAATATGCATGGAACGAACTGAGGCAACTCATGCCAACAACCGTGGCATAGACACATTGGAACGTGAGCGTCGCCAACTTCCACCCCTGAATCTAAGATCATCATTTGGGAGAAGTTGGGCACTGCTTAGAAATTCAAATAGGCGCTCACTACTTCGGATCTCTCCCTCACAACTCAGTCATGGGGGAGATGGCCACCTATGCTAATCATATGGGGCCCTCAGTTCTTTTTCAGTTTTTGTTTTACACATTTTTGTTTTACAACGTTTTTGTTTTTCACATTTTTGTTTTACAATTTCTTTAACTTTTCTAATTTTTGTTTTACAAATTTCTTTAACTTTTCTTGTTTTTGTTTTACAACATCGTTATATTTTTCTATCTTTTTGTGTGTGTGTGTGTGTGTGTGTGTCATCCATCATGTAAATTCGTCACCCAATAAGTGTTCGGGCCGATGGGATGAACTGTTTTTCATTAATTGCTAATGTTTGGTTTTTACCTTTAAGTTACATTGTTGATACTAAGGTATGTTCTTTTGATATGGCAGGCAATGAGATCACTTCATCCATCCATCCATCAAGTCTATGGTTTCCCTTGGCTTGGAAATGTACAGTTCCCTTCCAATAAGAACTTTAACGAACCAGTGACTGGGCATTTCTCAAACTAAGGAAGGACTCAAGGATTTGAAAAGGGTGTGACTTCAAGGGAACTTGGTGCTCTTGTGTTGGTCATTCACTTGGGTGCTTGGATGTTTTCTTCTTGGGTTTTCTTACCGTTCCGATGTAACCCAATAATCGGAAGCTGAGACAATAAAAATAAAGAAGTCTTTGCATGGTGTGGTCCCCACGCATAAAAACACAAAACAAAAAAAAAAAAAAAAAAAATGGAAAAACAGAAAAAAGAGAAGAAGAAAAAGCTAAAAAGCTAAAAGTGAGGATTCAAAGCACACCCCTTAGACGAAATAAATTTGGGCTACAAGCACTGGTTATGGAACCAAAGTGTTCCCTCTAACTAAGGCCCTTCTCGCTTCCCATTCTCTCTGTTGTTTCGTCGGAATGGTGGTGGCTTCTCGAAGTTGCATCCTTGTTACCCAAGTGGATGATTTAACCAACTGCATTGATGCGAAGTCACTGGAAGTGGTTGGTTTGAGGCCAGAGTTGGAATGAGATTCGCCAAGTCACATTAATCATGAAACACACAAGGGGCTGTACACCACCTTGTTCTTGGGATTCCATTCCACTTCTCTTCTTCCCATCCTTCTCTCCATTGTTCACCTCATTGCCGGTTGTATCATTGTATATACTTTGGTTGATGCTTTGTTTTCTTTTTGGTAAATTCTTCCGGTTAAGACTTTAACTCTTGTTTCCAAAGGACATTCCCCGAGCCTACGGACTCTTTGAATGTGGGATTGTCAGGGCATTAAGGGCATGAGCCTGCTTTGGGGAGGACCCACTGACATTCCTATTTGGAACACTAGTTAACTTCTTTTCCTTAACGTTTTGCAATTAATTATCATTTTTTGTTCATTTCCATCATGACATCCTTTTCTTGATGCCATAGTTGTCCCTTTTTACCTATCCTTCCTCTTCCTTTTCTCTTTCCATTCTAACGCTACCGGAGGTTCGCGATTAGTCATGGGGGTACGGGGCCTGATTTTTCGATTTTTATCCTAAGCCCCGGATTTTTTCGTTTTTCTTCCTAACCCCTATACCTTCGGTAGTCATCATCTATATTTTCCCAGATCCATATCAGCCATACCACACCTTAGCCAGTGAGCCTAAACCGAAGCAAGGTATGCTTTACTTAATGATTCAATTACCCTTGCTAATATATGATGGTGTTGTGTGTGCAGATGGCAATCATACAACAACGGAATGGATCTGGAGCAGACACTTGGAATGGAGCAGCGCTGAAGCAGCATGCAAGGAATGGAGTTGATAATGCGCTTACAGATGGACAACGAAAGGCGCAATCTAGGCGTTGGCAGCAACAAGACTCTTCTCTCTTCTTCTCTTCTATTCTCTCTCCTCTTTTCTCTCAGCTGCCAACTGTGGCCTGATGTCATTGTAATAAGGTGTTCACCCATGTTGTCATGAACACCAGTTTTTGTCAAGTCTTGTAATAAAGACCGTTCACATGTCATCCCATTAGTTCCATTTTCCCTAATAATCCCATACCTACCTGATATCATTGTAAGGAACTCGAGGACGAGTTTTCATTCAGTCATGGGGGTATGATGAGACGCGGTTTACACTAGGCCGCGATATCGCGTACGCGATATCGCGGCCGACGCGATATCGCGTCTTCTCCTGCGATATCGCGTACGCGATATCGCGTCCCGCCGCCATATCTATAAATAAGAGGCGGCACTCCCTTCATTTCCCAATCCTGGCTAGTGTAGCGAAGCTCTGGCAGATTGATCACTCCAGAGTTAGAATTTTTCCCCATGTGCCCGCAGTAGGAGTCCTAGAGTGAACGGCTCTTTATTCGAGCAGCTTGTAACCTGAACCCAAGTTGTGTACGGCAATAAAGACGAACTTGTTTGGATAAACCTTGCAGCACGTGGTTTCATTTATTGCTTTATTTCCTGCTTTCCTAGTGCGTTCAAGTACGACTTGATTACGAGCGTCTACGGACGTGTACGGCTAGTCAAGGAATCGGCTGCTTGACGCAATGCATGAGTACGACTCAATTACGAGCATTGGATGCTTGGTAACCCAGTAGCGTATTCCAGGATTCTGCGCTTGGTAACTCCCGGGTCTAATGTGTACGGCTAGTTGAGGAATCGGCTGCTCATTGCTAGGCTAGATCGTGTGATAAGTACGACTTAGTTACGAGCACCCACGGGTGTGTACGGCTGGCTAAGGAATCGGCTGCTTATCACACGTAGGCTAAATAGGTGCCTCAGTACGACCACTTCGAGCACTTGCGTTACGTGTGGCGATCCCAGTAACGATTAGCGTTTGGTAAGCTGCAGTTGCATAGTTCAGGGTGTGTCCGGCAAGTGGGAACGGATGCTGACGCTAGTTAATTTAGACTTAGATCTTAGTTAGAGTTAGCTTATTTTCTCAACCCTCTCTCCTGGTAGCATAGAAGATAAGCCGAAAATACCAAAAAAATCACATACCTCAGACTTGCTTAACCATACACCGTGACACATACAAGCAAGCCTGGGAAGACAACGAATGATTAACCCCAAGTGTTTCTTGTGGCGTTAAGGCATTTAGTCTGCGGAGTTCGACCGGATCGCGCGTGCACGCTCGTATTCGTATGGTGGAGTGTAGGGGTACCTCGCCACTCATCACTGGTCATCTAAGTTTTTTTATTCTTCTCATTCTTAGAATCACATGACATGTTTTAACATAACAATAACAAGAAAAAGATCTTATTAGCTTTTTACCAACCTTCATCTTTTTGAGCTTTCTAAGCTTTTTAAAAAGATTAACAAATCCTTATCAAAATTAGAATATGATGTTAATAGTTCTTCTTTATCATCATTCTTTATACTTTTTTCTTTGAATGTCATTTGCTCCTTGTTGTTAGAAATAGTACAACTTTTTTGATTTCAAAGGCTAAAATAATTTTGCAAAGTTTAGCTATTGTCAATTTGGATATATCTTTTGCCACTTCTACAAATGACACCTTTTCGTTGAATCTACTAAGTAGAAACAATAGAAGTTTTTGGTGGACAATATCCTTTGATTAAGCTTTACCAATCATGGTTATCTCACTTATAGCTTTATCTACTTGACTAAAGATACTGATAAGATTTTTATTCTCTTACATCTTTACAGCATTAAAATGAGCTCTTAGAGTCAACAACTTAAACTTCTTTACTTTATCATCTTCTTCATAGATAGCTTAAAGATTCTCTCACATTTCTTTCGCTAATTGAAGATGCATAATCTTCATACATACTACTCTATCCAAGCAATAGACCAATATGTTCATAGCTAGAGCATCATGTATTCAATTGTTAGTTTTTCTAATAATGATCTTCTAGACATCATCACCATGAGCAATAAGATACATCTTTATCTTCAACTTCCATAGAGGATAATCTGATCTATATAACCACATAGCTTTATTATATGAGAAGCCTTGATTTTGCACTATGTCTAGGACACAAAAAATGTAATACAAATTATTAGGTTAGAAGTGTTAACCAAGCTCTGATACCAATTATTGTTTCATAGATGTAACTAAAAGTACTAAGAGAAGGGTGAATTAGGACCTTAGAAAATTTCAAGCTAATTAGAAACTAGCAAAAAATCCCAAACTTAAAACTTAAACTAGTAAACATAGTGGCTCTAAAAGAAGGAATAAATAGACATAGAGCTTTTAATGTCGTTCAACTGCTAGATTAGTTGTTCTACTTCACTGTAAAACTCTTCCTAGATCTTAGGGGGAAAAAATCTTATTGATTTTTTTAAAAATAATGTTATAGGGCTTCTTTTACAATTTTGAACTAAGCAAAACTACCAAGCTTCAAGTCCTAAGGATTAGCTTGTCAAGCACAAAGAAAGAGGAAAACTCACACAAAGATTGAAAAGTTATAGAGCATTTAGAAAGAAAGAGAATAGAGCTCTTATATATAAAAGACAAAGAGAAAGAGATTTAGAAGTAGAGAAGAACAAAGGAAGGAAAAACTCCAATTCAACCACGAGGGGGCTCAAACCATAATTAGAAAATTAATTAGGTTGAGCTTGAAGACTCCATTTTATAACTAGCACTTCCCATAGCCATTTCAGAGTCAAAACTAGAGCTATTACAAATCCATTGAGAGATGAAGTTAAGGAATAAAAAGCTATGGTTGCTACATTGTGTCCTTCACTATTGCTTTTAGATCCAAAGCTAAGATAAGCATTAAAGCTAAGTAGGAAGGTAGAAATCTATTTTTCCATCGTTGTGCCAATGGTCATTGCTTTTCCATGGAAATATTTCACTCACTTTATATTAAACATAATGGCTTTTTTAGCTTCATCTAATTACCCTTTTCATTCTATTAATTGACTCAGCTAACCTCTATAACAACATAAGTTTTTGCTTCTTCTACATAATGGTCCTTTGCATTATTGTTTAGGCCTTGAATCAACTTTTTAAATAATGCTTTTATTCCATGGTCCACTATCATTTCTTGACTTTTCTTTGATGGCTTAATTGTAGCTTATGATCCTTCACCACCCTTTTCTTGGTGTTTGATGTGATCTTTAATTCAAAGCACCTTTTCAAGGTTAACTAGATAGCTTTATGCACTTACATGGACAATGCTGATCTTGGTTGAGGAATTGGGATGTGGTAGCGTAGGTAAGAATAGAGCTTTTATTTCCAATAATCTTTTTTTTAATGAAATTTATTTTTACATTGAAAGATCTTTTTATTTTCATAACCCATTCATTTATTTTTCTAATAGCTTTAATGGTAGATATAAGGCTTCTTTTCCCTTTTTTTAATGGTTGATCTGGTGCTACTTTGGTTCTTAAATTGGACTTTATTCCACATGGAAGAATCATTTTGAGTAACCTTCATAGAGCCAAAAAATAGTTTTAAAAGGTTTGATATTAGAGGGAGATATTATAGCATCTTTTATTCTTTATGATGAGATTGTTTGCTTAAGCTAACATGGCACAGAGCTCCTTTAGAACTGAAAGCTAATTCTAAAAGCTTTTTGATTGTCATGGCTTTTTGGTTCTAGATATTGATGTGATGAAGCAATCTGCTATAAGCTTAGTAGAATCAAAAAAAATTTCTAAATGTTATGTGTTTTGAGCTTGATGGTAGGTTTTGGCTTTATAGTGGAGCTTTGGTTTTTGTGTAGATTTGAGCTCTTGATTTATCTTTTATCATGGAAGCATTTTTTGCCACATTAGCACATAGAGCTAGTTCGTAGAAAAATTTTGCAATTCTACTTAGCTTGACTAGAATGGCTCTACTAGCTCATCATCACATGCACTCAAATGACTTCAATCTAGCTTTGCTATTC
The DNA here is from genome assembly GCA_015680685.1 of Gnetum montanum. NCBI lineage: Eukaryota > Viridiplantae > Streptophyta > Gnetopsida > Gnetales > Gnetaceae > Gnetum > Gnetum montanum. The sequence goes on from MNCI01012686.1 coordinate 562,636, forward strand.
TTTTTAACTTTACATAGATAGCTCAAATTGATTTTATTGCATCAAGTTTTGTAAGGCCAAACTTAAACAATTTTAGAACACGTGCACTTGAAGATTTTAATCTTGCTTAGCACATAGTACTAACTTGTAGAGGGTTATTTGGGTTTTATGATAGGCTTGTTTGATTAGCTCTACCATGCCAGGTTGAAGAAAAAACACAAAATTGAACTAGATTATAGAGTTATTTTCTTACTCTACAAGAGCTCCATGTCCACTTGAGAAAAACAATGTAGAATAGAATTATTTTGTAGATCCATTTTTTTTTTGCTCTAAAAGAGCTTGCACAAATAGCTCTGCCACATCACCTTGAGAAAAATGTAAAATAGAATTAGCTTGTAAAGTCATTTTTTCTGCTCTACAAGGGCTCACTCAAATAACTCTACCATGTCAACTTGATAAAAAGTGCAAAATAGAATTAGCTTATAGAGCCATTTTTTGACTTTACAAGGGCTCATTAATTTAGCTCTACCATGTTAGCCTAAAAAGTGTCAAATTGAATCAATTCATAAAGCCTTTTTCTTCCTCTACAAGGGCTTGCTTAATTAGCTCTATCATGTTAATGCCTTGATTACATAGACAAGAAAGCCTATTAAAAAACAAGAAAAAGTTGTGAGAATCAAAAACTTTCGAGTGCTTGTTACCATGTCAATATAAGTGGAAGGAAAGACAAAACCTATTTAGAGATAATTTGTTGATCTATATGAGCTCATCGAAGAAAGGTCATGCCTCATCTACAAAAATCAAAGGGGCTTTCTAAGCTCATACTAAGAAGCTATTATATGGAAAAGCTAAAATATGTATTGTTATGAAAGTAAGCTAAATTCTATTTATGGAAACAAGGGATGATTGTTGGAACTTAAAAGAGTTGTTATCTCTAATATAGGTAGAGCTAGTAATTTCCATTCGAAAGAGTCATTAGCACCAAGATGAAATGATAAATTTCTTCCTTGACTACTAAGCTTTTAATGTTTACCTGAGGCTCATATCGAATGCAATAATGAATACTAAAATGTAACAAATATAGCTTCTTCTTCAGCTACTCTTTAATGGATTGATAATGGTTGTTGCTCACTACCTCTCGCACTTCTTCAATAGATTGAAAATGGCTAGTAGAACAACTTTGAAAATGGCTATGAGTAATAAAGGCTATAAATTAGAGCTATTTGGCTTAACTCAATGTTTTGGTTTTTGGCCTTGGGCTTAAACTAGAACTTCTTCTTCTTCTTTCTCTATTTTCTTTTCTATAAAAGCTCTATTTCTTATTTTAGAAAGCTTGGAAAACTCTTGAGTCTTTGTGTTGAGACAAGGAAGAGTATTTTCTCTTCCTCTATCATGTGAAAACTATTTTCTATGACTTTGAGCTTGGGTTTGCTTAGTCTAGGATTGTAAAAAAAACCCTGTAAATTTCTTTCTATTAATAAAATTACTTTACCTCCTAAGATTTGGGGAGAGTTTTATGATGGATGTAGGTCAACAAATCTAGCAACTGAACCACCTTAAAAGCTCAACATTTTCTTTTTTTCTTACATTCAGTTTCTTTGGGTCTTTTCTACTAGTCTTCTTGCTAGTCTCTATTTAACTCAAATTTTTGATAAGGCCATAATTCATCCCTCCCACCCTTTAAATGCCTTTAGTTGCATCTAAGAAATAACATTGAATAAATTATGCTTCTCATAGTTCTTTTCCCTTTTAAAGCTTTATCTAAGGTAGCAATGGTATGAGGAGAAAGCTTGTTAAATGTAGAGGTCCTTTTAAAAGTTTAATTTGTAATTACCTTGTATAGCTTATTCTTAATTTTACAAGTTGTCTTGGCTTGAGTTGAAAAAAAAAAAATCTTGAAGACACACATAATGTTGATGTGGTAAAACCAAATGTGAGTTAAACCTAGAAGTTAAGCTAGATTAGATCCTAGGAACATGATGTTGAGTAGGTAGAACCATTTTGGGTGAGCTTCATAGAACCAAAAAATGGTTCTAAAGTATGGTGCTTATTCCTAAAGCTTACATCATAGGGAAACAACTATTTATCATTCAAGCTCTTGTAGAAACAAAAAGTGGCTTTAATAGTTGATTTTGAAAGCAAAGGTGCCCCAAAGTTGATGTGATAACCAAAAGCTTTTTAACATAAGAGCTCTCATAGAACCAAAAATGGTTCTGCATGTTCTTTTTAAGAAACCCTTTTTTGGAAATCTAGCATATAGGTATTCACATAGAAACAAGAAATTGAAGTAATACAATTGTAACTTTGAACAAATCAAAGCTTGGTGAGCTAGTAGAACTATATATAACCTTAGATGGAAAATTTAATAATAAGCTCAAATATTCAACCATCTCATCGCTTTCTCTAAAGGAAAATCTACAATACGAAAGCTTCAACCTATGATCTTACATCATAGCTTTTTGAAAAGTAAAATGCAATAATACAAATGAGCTCCATGTTGTGTGTTTTGAGCTTGGTTGAAGGATCTGCTTTTCAATAGAGCTTTTTGTTTTATGTGGGTTTGGGCTCTTGACGTATCTTTTACACAAAAATTGTTTTATGTGCCATATCAAAATTTAGAGCCAATGTGTAAAATAATATTTTGATTCTACTTAGCTTGATCTAACTCTACTAGTTCAGCATCATGCACATTGGGGCATTTTCAAGCTAGCTCAACTCTTTTTTCTACCTTTACATAGAATAACTTGAATTGATTTTTTAATGATATTTTTGTAGGGCCAAGATTAAATTAGAACATGTGTGGAAAAGTATTTTTAATTCAACTCAGCACATAGAGCCAATTTGTAGAATTGTTTTTAGTAACAAAAATCGCTCTACCACGTCAAACCACAACATAAAGGCATTGAGTAGAATTAGTTTGTAGAACTACTTTCCTCCTCTAGAAGGGCTTGATAATTTAGCTCTTCTACATTAGCTTTTCATCTTTGAACTTAGTATGGTTGAGCTTAAACTTTCTAGTCCAACTTTCCAACTTTCAACCATTACTTCATTTTGGAAAGAATGTTCAAACGTACACAACATGTCAACATTTAGAATTGGTAGAAATTTCTAGATGGAAAATCATCATCTAGATAACCTCAAACATGCTTGTTAAAGTTGGCAAACAATGGAAGCACATTTTTCATCTAGATCGTAAACCCCCATCTAAATGCTTCATTTTCTACATCAACAAATAAATGAAGTTTATTTCTTTATCTAGATCAATGTTGCTTCATTTATCATATCAACATTGCCACATCACCAAATAGATGAAGCTTGTTTCTTCATCTGGATTAACATTGCTTCATTTACCATGTTAATATTGTCATGTTACCATTACCATGTCAACATTACCATATCAACAAACAAATGAAGCTAGATTCTTCATCTAGATCAATGTTGCTTTATCTATCATGTTAATGTCCTAACTACAGGCATAAGACAACCTATTGAAAAAAAAAGAAGCATGTGTACAAAAGTATTTTTTTTAGCTTACTGTGTAGATCAATCTTGTGGAACAGTTGTTGGTTCTACACGAAGAATGAGAATTAGCTCTACCACACTCACCAGGAGAGGAAGCGCAAAGTAGAATTAGGTTGTACAGCCATAAAAGGCTCTTCTAAATAGCTTTGTCATGTCAAGTTTATTTTTATATGAGAAAGTGTATTAAGAAAAAATCCATGAGAATCAAAAGCTTCTAATCTTCTTTGAAGAGCTCACTGCTATTTTAGCCAAACTAGAAGGAAACTTATAACCAAAGTTTAGAACCAAAATTTGAATTTGTACCATAGTTTGAGAAATCTACAATATATCGCAATACAATATTGAAGCCGATTCAAAATAGGATCAGACATTTAATCTAATAAAGAGTGATATATATTGATTTTTTAGGTTTACTATATTATTTATTACTAATTCTGATGCCAAAAGATAACTAAAATTTCTATATTTGAATTTCTACTCTAATTGAGCTCTTAGATGAAAAAATTGGAAAATGTAGCTAGCAACATGGGTGAATATAGCTACTCTATTTTGTTAATATTGATGATTTTAATCCAATTCTTACTTCAACTTATTCAAATTTTTTCCAATCCAATTTATAAAAATGGCTACCAATTTGTTGATTCAAGCTAATTTTTCAATCTATGATCTATACAAACTACACCTGAAAAGACCATGACACATTTGCATAAAAATAAAAAGGGGTGTTCTAAGCTTATATTGAAAGGGCTATTACACAAAAAAAACCTAGAATTTTTTCTACTACAAAAGTGAGCTAAACTTCATTAATGAGAATAAGGGTTGTTAGTTGAAGTTGAAAAAATCATTATCTCCAATGTTAACAAAGCTTGCTATTTTCATGGAAATGAGCCATTAGTGCAAAAATGAAATGACAGATATTTTCCTTGTCTATTAAGCTATTAATTCTTCCCTAAAGCTCATATCAAATGCAATAATGAAAGCTCAAATGTAAAGGGTATAGAGTCTTCTTTAGCTACTCTTCAAGAGACTAGTAACAAATATACCTCACTTCCTCACATGCTTCTTCACCAATTTGACAATGATAGAAGAACAACTAGAAAAAATAAAGGCTATAACTTGAAGTTTTCTAGAATAGTTTGGTATTCTAGTTTTTAGCTTGGTACTTGATGAGAGAAAAGGTACCCCTATACTCAACCATAAGAATATGAGCGTGTATGCACAATCCGATCGAACTCTGCAGACAGACTAGTTGTGGCACCTAGATAGTTACACGTTGATCGTAGTTTGTTGTCTTCCCATCTAGACTAGTAATAGCTTTGTAGATATGGGTTAGTCTAACATGAGGCATATGATGGGATTCCTAACACTAGGCTACTCCTAGAGACATTAAAAAATAATCTTGATTTAAACTAATAAGCACTAATAAAATAAAATCTAAACTATTCTAAGTGTGATGAGCATCCATCCTTAATCATCTATATGCATCTTGGACTTCGTGTACTACTTCTGGGATTACCAAGTGCACATTACTTGAAGCACTACTAGATACGCTACTGGGTTACCAAGTAGTTATACTTGAATGTTCGTGATTAAGATGTACTCATTCCACATTTAACAATAGAAATAGTAAATGATGATAAAAGAAATATTAACTAGGAAAGTAATAAATAATAATTCAACAATTAAACAATTAAATAGTAAAAAACTAAGTGAATGTTGCGATGATGAAATAATCTCGATCTTTATTGCCAATTGCGTGCATGTCCAAGTACGTCACACTTGAACAAAGTTTCCATACAATTACAAACATCACACTATCAGCATGCACTAGGGAAAGAACTAAAAACTAACTGAGAATTGACAAAAAGACTCTACCCTAAGATTTACCAACTAACTTTCTTCTTGTGTGCCTGAATGCTGTATTTATAGGCCTACATAGGAATCACGATATCATGTATTTGATATTGTTATCTAGGCTGCAATATCATGTACCCGATATCGAGGATCTGATATCAGAACCTGGCAAACTAGGATTCATCATACCCTCACGACTAAATAACAACTCATCCTCAAGTCAAATAATCAAAATGAGAATGAGTTCCTTAATTACACAGTGGATAGGTATGGGATTATTGAGTAATTATGAATTACTTCATGTTGCAATGTGGAATTAAACAAAAAAAAATTGGGACATAGACACAGAGTACAAAATACAAAATTACTAGAATTCATGTGGTTCCTAGAAATGGTGGCTCCTCCATGGGTCTCTTCCCCTTATATTGTGATCCAAGCTTTGGAAATGGATGTCTCTGAAGGAGCACCTGAAGTTTTTCCTCTTTGGTTTGGGGATCATATGCCATCCATGTTGATGTTCCAATATTTGATGGAGTCGACACCTCCCATGGGCATGAAAATTGCTGGAACATTTGATTGGCTTTAATGTACCAAGCCACAAATAACCATCGTTCCTCTTCATAGGCTCTAGCTTTGTCTCTACATTCCTAGTAATTCATGAGCCATCAAGCCAAACCCGCCGTAACATCTTTCTGCCCTTGGTAGCTGGTCTTCACCACCTCTAATTCAGAATTTGCTACTTCTAATTTTTGTAGTGTCTTCTTATGTTTAGCAAATTTTGTTTCATATTTAGCATAGGTGGTTGCTACCTACTTCTCCAATTTTGTCCTCAAGCGTCATGCTATCAACATGGCTAAGTTGGCATACCATAGGTTTGCCAACTCCATGTACTAGTAAGATCTTGTATCTGTAGGTCTCAGCTTTTTAGTTCTGCTTGGTGGATGAAGGCATAAGTATCCAATATGACCCACCAATTAGCTTTCTGAGCACTAAGATTATTGATATGGACTTTGGCTATCTGGATTTCTTTCTCAATAACCTACTTGTACATCCCCACCTGATCTTTGAAATGCTCCTTGAGCTTCTCATGTCTCTTGGCCTCATTCTACCACACGCTTATTTAAATCACCATCTTTTGATGAATTGTGTGTACCTCCTCCATTGAGAGGGTTCTATTTTCTCTAGCCAAGCGATTCATATCCTGGTTGACCCTTATTAATTGTTCTCGCAATTTTTGAAAATTTTCCTTGAGAGCATTCTTCTATTTTTCTACTATAGTCAACTAGATATTTTTGGTAGCAAGGTGTTTATTTTATTTTTTGTAAGGCTTTGAGTGCTTTGGCATGTGCATACATTTGAGCTTGTGCCTTTGAAGCATCCCAATCAGCCTTCTCTTTCTCCTCTATCACTCTTTTATTCTCTTCCAATAATTTATTTAGTTGCTCCATTTGAAATGACTCTAGCTAGTCTGTAGGGATGAATTGGGATGGATCCCACTGTGCAACTTGTATGGAAACAAACTTCTCTTGGGGTCTTTTCAACTCTTCCTCCACATGTTCAGCCCTAATCTCTACCATGATCAGCTTCCCTTTTGTAGAGATGAGATTTGACTGTGTTGCTATGACATCTTGAAGGATGTTGAACAAGGATTTCATCACTTGTCCTATCTACAGAAATTGATCCAAAAAATCCTCATGATTTGCAAGAGTCATTGAGGGATCAATCTAGGTTTGAGCATCATGTGCTCCTGTAAAATCTGTTGGTGGCATAATAGGTACATTGAATGATTCTTTAATGTGGTCTGTGACCACTTCTGCTACTCTTGCTGCATCTTGGTGTTGCATAACCACTACTGTGGCATCTTCACTAGTTTCTAATTACACTTGAAAAGATGCAGCATTACCAAAGATCTGTTGTGACCAGTGTGATTACCCTCCTCTTATTTGAATGGAAACCTTGCCCCGTGCATGATTAATTGAGACTATGGGTTGTACGAAATCATCAATGATCTTAAAGAGTTTTCCCTCATCATGGCTTCCCCAACTAATCGATTCAGTGATGGCTTAGAGATAGCTCATCAATGGTTGATAGTTTTGTGGTGACAGTGACAGTTGGAAGTTGGCTAGGCCTAGTTGTTTGAGGTGTAGTGGGCCCAATTGTCTATTCTTGCTCAAGCTCCAGCATCTCACTTGCATCCTTCCTTGGTGCTGGTGGCTTTAGCAATTTGGCAAATGAGGCATTTTGAGCCCTTTTGGGGATGCCATTGGTGTACCCTAGAATTCTAGCACATCGACACAACTTCCTAATTATGCAGGGAAAAGGCAATGTGAACTTCCCTGTCTTATGTTCTTCAAACTACCTTAAAATTTTTGTGAGATATAGATGGGGTAGGTTGGCATCAACCTTGCCCATCAAGATGGCACTTCCTCTAGCTACATAGATGGAAATCTTGTTTAGTCCTTTTGTTGGGAAAATGTGATATGTGCCAATTTTAGAATAGATCCTCTCTTCAAGTGTGAGCTCTCCATATGTTTTATCCTCCTTACCGTACGTTCTTTTTAACCATATTTTTCATGCATCAGCATCAGAGCGAGTGGACAAGTGAGCAACCTTGGGCCCTATGTTTGAAAGTTTTAAAACTTCTGATATGGCCTTGATAGAGAAATCAATAAAGATCCCACTAATATCAGTGGTGGTACCTTCTTCATTATTGTCCCAAAATTGGTATATCTCCCCCAAGTACCAATCGCCACTCTCTAAGAGAACAAGCCATAGTGGAGACCCTTTAAGTGGATCTTTGATGGACTTAAGGGAAAACTCAGTAAAAGGTCCAAAATTAAGTTCCACGATTACTGTTGCTAACATGGACTTTTCCCGAATTGCCTAAACACATTCCAGAGACAACGTGAGATGTTGTTCCTGTTTAGGTGCCTTGCCATCTCCACTTTTGGCATGCCCAAATTGCATAGTGACAAGAGATTCTTGAAGAATGCTAAATGATTGTGCCTCCTACTCTACATGTTCTTCGGTGGGTGCTTGGCCTCTACCTCTCCTTGGCTGTTTGGATGAACCCTGAGAGGGTCCTCCTTGTTGTCTTCATTTAAGGACCATCTGTAATCACATAGGATCAATTGTTAGTAAGATCATTTACAAAATTTGATTTCTACCTTACTTATTACCTTTAATAAATTCAATTCTTGCCTAGTGTGATTTCAAAGTTAAAACTTTTCGTGAAAATTCCCCTAAAAGTTTTGATATTGGGCCCAATTTGATTAAGTGACTCCAAAAATAATTTTCATTGTCTGGGTGAAGAAATAAAATTAATTTGGCATACGTTTTTAGCATTTCTTAAGGTCACTTACCCCTTATGATATCCTTTGGGAAATGATGAATTTTGAAAAAACTATGTGCAACTTGGAACATACCCTTCCCCCATGACTAAGTTAAACACTTCGAGTTCAAGCAGGTTTGATCAGAATGAGAATTGGAGTGTTAATGAGTAAGATATTGATGTTTGAATGATAGGTGCATAAGCTTGAAAATTCATGGAAGAAAATTGCAACTCCCCTTGCATGAACAGTGAAAATGACATTGACATGCGTGAGGATGGGGGTCCATATATATAGATTTTGTAGACACAATATTGTGTACCCGCTAGCGTGGACCTGATATCGTGTCCCTTCCAAAATAGGGTACTTGGTAAAATTGATAAATTTTTGAATTTCTAAGCCCAAAAATGAAGGATTTAAGGTTAATTTGAAAGATCCAGGATAACATTTAAGAGACCTAAAGGCACCAAAAGTGTAATGAAGTGGAATTTTACAATGAAGTTCATGAATGGAGTGAGGAAAAAGGACATGTAGTGGTACACAGGAATGGTTGGATAAAAATGATGATAAAGGAAAGGATAACATTAGTAATTCAGTACTTAGAGGCTATAAGATGATGTGGTGGTGTGGAATGAGTGAAAATTACAAAGGTTACGTAAGTGGGTCCTCCCCAAAGTAGGTTCTTACCTATCATGCCCTTACGTAACCATATCTTAAAATGTTTGTAGGCACTAAAAAGGTTCAATGCAATCCTCACCAGTGCAACAAAACACACACATGTTAAATTGTAGAAGGGATTACAGAGATCAAGATGTGAGGTAACTAACCTTAGGCACAATGAGTCCTGAGTGTGGGGCATGATTAATGTATCATTAGCCTTTCACTCCAAAATCAAGACCAAGTCCATGCCTCTAATTAGTGACATCACATTGTTTCATCCCAATGATGGACAACCATAAGAGCATTATGATAGCAAGGCATATGATCACTTGGCATTTTGTCCAAGGGAGGAGTATTTTAAGTTTCTCAGTTGTAGGTTCTTCTTTGATCTTTTCTTTGCTATCTTTCTTTTCTTTTCTTCTTTTCTTCTTCTAGCCGCCTTGGCACTTTGTCTTTTCCAACAATGAACTGGAGAAGCCACCAACCTTCAGGCATGGATGCATGTCTTTCCAATGGGACCCTTAGAATAGCATTGAGTTTTTTATAGAGTGCCTTTATTACTCTTACTTTCATTTTTTGTTAGATCTACAAGGATCGTGGTACAATTGAGTTGCATGATAGCACACATAGATGTCACCAAAGAGAATCCACAAGTTCCCTTGATGTCACATCTTGGCCATTCTCACTTAGTCCATCATTCTTTGCTCTGGGCATAATGAGTACAAAGTTACTTTTAGGTTTTAATGATGACAAGAATATCATCGTACCTGGAGTAGAACCTCTTATTAATAGAATGGATGGATGGATGTTATGGGCTCACTATCCAAATAACTAGCCACTTGTGACTCGATAGCATAGAACAACACCTCAATTGACAAGTCACATGAATATTTTATTCATCGATGAGATTACCCTTAAAAAATAAAACAACGAATTGAAAATGAAAAAATGAAGAACAAAAAATTGTAAAATCAAAGAAAAGGAAAAAAAATTTACTAATTCTACTTATTAGAATGGAGGATATCCCCCTTGACTAAACCTTTGAGCATGGCTAAAATTAATAAATGGAAAATGTGGATCCATGCATGTTGGAAATTTTGGAGTCTAGTCATAGCCAAACCACTAGGTATCTTTGAATGTGGTGGTAGGAATGTACCCAAATTAGGGTTCACACACTTGATTGAAGTAGGCATAGTGGGGCAGAGTATAAGATGTGGTCATGTGAGAAGGAGTTAACCCACTATGGCACCCATGACTGTAAGATGGTATGCAAGGATTGATATGTCTCCCCACGTGGTTATATTCATTGGGTCACATAGTCATTAGAGTGTTGATTGGTGGCCTAGATAAGGTAATAGAAGGTGTTGAGTTGGAGGAGAAAGATGCATAATAGCGTTGGGCTTGTGCTAAGTTGGTGGATGGAGTGGGTTCAAAACCATGCTACTTCTTTCTATAGTCATGCCTAAAGAAAGGACACTTTTGGCATTGTGGAGAACCTCCACTAGTGTTGACAGTAGTAGCATAAGTAATGTTCGTGGGTTAGTGCTGTGCTGCAAAACCTTCTGGTGCTACTAGTGGCGATGTAGAAGGAGGTGGAAGATGAGAATATTGAGGGCAAGGAGAAGTGAAAGGAACATGAGGTGGTGATCTTGTGGGAGAGGATATGAGCTGATATTACTCAGGAGAATGATAACGATGAGGTGAAGTAGAGGATGTTGATCTAGTCGAGGAAACAGGGTGCTGAACATAATAGGCATTTGGTGTCAAGGCATATGAAGGGTGTGGTTTGTTTGGTAATGGCCTCCCCCATGACTGGGGATTTCACCACTACGTTTGGACATGATACTTTTGTATGAAATCTAGATGTAACATCCCTCTCCAATGCTCATGTAATGTTACAATACTGGACATTGAATTTTGGGGTGATTGTACAAACAAACATCACATTGATACTTATGATTGGTAGTTGAGCCCCTATCCTTATTTTCTTCAACCCTTCTTTTCGATCGATGAATGATTGTCTATCCTATTTCTCAATTTGGCATCCTCCATTTATCCTATTTGTCAGAGTGATCATGCACGGTTCCACCTCTAATAATGTTTGCATATTCTCCAAATTTTTCATGTACCCATTCCATCATCTTATTGATCTTTGCCTCTATTTCCTCTAGCGATTGTAGTATTGGCAAAGATGATTCCACCTCTGTGAGGTGAGTTGATTTCTCCTCTTGATTTTGGTCCTGTTGAGATCTTTCAATATTCTCCCATTTGGCTATTTCTCCTTCTTCTTTTGCTATCCACTTAATAAGCTCTTGGAATTTGTGGATTCATAGTTCATATAGTTGTCCTAGGGCATACATCCCTAAGGTCTCCCTTATTTCATTACGAAGCCCATTCATGATGTCACACATTAGCCTTTCCTCGAAGAACCCATGGCCTGGGCATTTGTTTAACCATGAATAATACCTTTCTAAGGCCATGTCCAAGGGTTCATGTTGCCCTTGTTTCCACTCGTGGATTTGTCTCCTTAAGGATGACACTCTTGCATAGGTTTGATATCTTTTGTTGAAGAGTTCTACCATTGTTGGCCAATGGTGAATTGATTATGGTTTTAAGGACCTATACCATACTTTTGCTTGGTCAAAGAGTGTCATAGGAAAGAGCTTAAGTCTTTGCCACCCATTATCAATGTTGTTCCATGCATAGGCATAATAGAAGGCTTGTAAATGATGTTGCAGATCTAAATCATAGCCTCCTAAGAATTTGGAAAAGTTGTTTAAATCAAGCCTGGGTAGATGGCTTTCCTTATGATGCTTGTAAGATATTCAAATAGCCTCATGTATATGCATTAGGCTCTTAGTGGCTAGCAGGGGTTAACTTTCACTAAGTAAGTTGTGAGTTTGTAAGCTGGGATGATGTTGTCTATGTTTATATTGGTGTTCTTGACCTTTCCCGTGGGTTTGATTTTTATTTCTACTCTAATCCCTTGAGAAATGGTCATCCATGTCACGACCTGATGTTGAAAGAGCAGAGAAAGAGAAAGAACTGGAAGACTCGTCATGACTTTTGTAAGTCTCCCAATCATCCCTGGATAAACTCTTGTTAACCATTGAGAAGGTCCTAGGCCTTACGGGCCCCCTCATTCTATGGGATGTCCCATCCTCACTAAAGGTGTCTAAGTTGGATGACAAGAGTCCTTGAGTATCATTGGGGTGTTCAGGAACATATGAGACTCTTGCATAAGATTGAGTACTCCAAACTTTTTCATTGTCATATGTTTTTTTGGTTCTCCAATGAATTTACTCACTAATTGTTGCATTAACATCGTGTTGTGAGAGAGACATTATTGCAAATTGTGTGTGACTTATTTGCAATTAATATCTTTCTAAAAGATGTATCGTTAATGCTTCGTTATAACGATCGTGTATGATATAACTAATCCAAATAACTAGCATCATCCCCAGAAATAGCACCATGATGATGAGCGGCAAGGTATCCCTATGCTCAACCATACAAATACAAGTGTGTACGCATGATCCAATTGAACTCCACAGATGAACTAATTGTGACACCTAGATAGTTACATGTTGATAGCAGTTCGCTATCTTCCCACTTGGACTAGTAATAACTTTGTATGTATGGTTTAGTCCAACATGAGGTGTATGATGGGATTCTTAACACTAGGTTACTCCTAGAGACACTAAAAAAATAATCTTGATTTAAACTAATAATCACTAATAAAATAAAATCTAAACTAGCCTAAGTGCGATGAGCATCAATCCTTAATCATCCGTACGCATCTTGGACTTTGTGTACTACTTCTGGGATTACCAAGTGCATATTACTCGAAGCACTACTAAATACGCTACTGAGTTACCAAGTAGTTACACTTGAATGTTTGTGATTAAGACGTACTCATTCCGCATTTAACAATAGAAATAGTAAATGATGATAAAAGAAATATTATCTAGGAAAGAAATAAATAATAATTCAACAATTAAACAATTAAACAATTAAACAGTTAAAAACTAAGTGAATGCTGTAATGATGGAGTAATCTCGATCTTTATTGCCAATTGTATGCATGTCCAAGTACATCACACTCAAACAAAGGTTCCGTACAATTACAAACATCACATTGTGGGCATGCACTAGGGAAAGAACTAAAAACTAACTGAGAACTAACAAAAAGACTCTATCCTAAGACTTACCAACTGACTCCCTTCCTTTGCGCTTGAATGCTATATTTATAAGCCTACATAAGAATCACGATATCGTTATCCAAGTTGTGATATCGTGTACTTGATATCGAGGATCAGATATCAGGCCTGGCAACCATGATTCATTAGTACATCGACTATAATTTCTTCTTCTCTCTATAAAAGCTCTATTTTTCATGTTTCTAGGATCTTGGAAAACTCTTGAGTCTTTGTGTTTAGGACAAGGTAAAGTATTTACTCTTCCTTTGTGCTATGAAAGTAAATTCTTGTGACTTTGAGCTTGGTGGATATGCTTAGTCTAGGATTGTAAAAGAAGCCATGTAATTTTTCTTTAATTAATAGAATTAGTGTTACAAGACTTAGACTTTGCGAGTCACTTGTTTTTCCAAAAATAAACTCCAACTCAACAAGTTACTTAGGTAACTTGGATCAATGTCCAAATGACCCATGGAAAATTAGATTTTCACCTCTTTAACCCTGCCAAACATGCTCAAATTTTGACTTGTCTCATGAGTTACGAGTCACTCGGGTAGGACTCTGCCAATCCTCACAAAAACTCTACTAGTTTTGTAACATTGAATAAAATTACATTACCCCCTAGGATCTAGGGAGAGTTTTATGGTATATGTAAGCCAACAAATCTAGCACCTAAACCACCTTAAAAGCCCATCGACTATTTACTCTTTCTACATATGTGCTCTAATTTGATTTTTTTTATATAGAAGGCCTTGATTCAACCTCCCCCTTAGTGTCTTTAGCTACGTCCAGGATATAGCACTCCCCTGCAAAAAATTAAATGAAACCTCGAACTTGTGCAATTAAACCCAACCAAGCTCAAAACATTCAAATGCATGTGCATTTCAAAATGCAATGAAATCCACAAGTAGACGTTTGTATTTAAAAAAAAGGTTGTGAAGAATAACATGGTCACCTACAATTAGCGGTACAGTTTGAGTTTACTTTAGTGTTGACATTGGCACGTATTCTATGTCATTGTTGGTACTCGCGTTAATTCCAGCTTATATTTCACTAAGTAAGCAAACTTTACTTATACTTTCAACAGGCCTTTGCATTTAACTTCATCTCTATTATATCATATATATTGAGAAAAACTTAAACAGGTGTTTTTATGTGTAATGCAGTGTTTCATAGGTCTCAGGACACAGAGACGTGGAGGTAGAGGGAAGAGTCCCTAAACACTTTTGGAGATGGGATGGGATTTTGGGAATGCCACAGGGACTCAACTAGGACATGATGAGTAATAGTTTTATTTAAATTGGGTCATGTTTAGAAGCACAGCAGATTATGGATAAACTTGTTGCAGATTATGATTTGTGAGATATTTCATAGGTTTTTACTACAATTTTGTTGACCAAACAATTTTAAAATTTAGGGTATAAAATGTATTCGAGCATATTTGGTAGAGTCAATAGGTGAAAATCTAATTTTTCATGGTTCATTTTGACTGTGATGTGAGGTAACTCCCGGAGAAGTTTATTTTTGTAAAAACGGCTCGCCCAACTGGTCCCACCTTTGTCCTGAAACGTTTTGGGACACATCCCCATCACCAGGACATCCTCCACATGAAATTTTCCAGAGAGATGGTCCCTGCGTAACACTGGTGTAATGTGCACCGGTTCACTGATTTCATATGTTTTACATTTTCTATGTATTTATCTATGCATCAAAAGAATCTGATTTGTGGAAGCCAGGAATTGAGGAATTGTGATTCTGAACGTGTTTGTTCGTAGCTGGGGATGTGATAGAAAAAATTTAAATATATTAGTTTTTTAAAAAAATTAGATCTCATATATCATAAAAAAACATTGTAGAATATAGAACAAGTACAATGTAAATCCAAAATATTGTTAATGCTTAATTTCATAGAAGATTGCAATATCACCATTACACTGAAGCAAGAAAATTTGCAAAGGTATGGAAGGCATCGAATCCATTTCCTTACTCAAGAGCCATAATAAGCCTAAACATATAATTTTTGCAACAACCAAAATGACAGCAATAAAATGAAACCCTTTTGTTACTCAATCTAATCTTTTTAAAAATGAAATTAAGCCTTCAAGCCTCAACCAAATTTATAACAAATCACGTCTGCTAATACTTTTGTTCAACGACAACGTGTGAGTAGTGCCATAGGGCCATGTTGAAGACAACCACATTATAAGAAGATACAACTTAACTAAGCTAGCATAGCCGAGTAAGTCACCTCACTTATGGTGATTGAAAACCTTAAAGGGGAAAGTAAAAACAACCTTAAAGGGGAAAGTAAAAACAGAGCGCCACCTCACTTATGGTGATTGAAAACCTTAAAGGGGAAAGTAAAAACAGAGCGCCACCTCACTTATGGTGATTGAAAACCTTAAAGGGGAAAGTAAAAACAGAGCGCCATGTGCTGGTGGGCTTGGTTGGCCGATAAGCAAACAGATTTTAATAAAAAAAGTTGAACAAGCATCCATCCGTTATCTGCTGGTGGGCTTGGTTGGCCGATAAGCAAACAGATTTTAATAAAAAAAGTTGAACAAGCATCCATCCGTTATCTTGTTCATGATTCATGACCCTGTTTTGTTTTTTCCTTTTTCAGCAGAGATATGAGAAAAAGAGCAAGAACCAGCAATGACCAATAAACACGCGTGAATGCGTGAGTCACGGCGGAATCTTCGACGCTCCCAAAGGCCAATCCATGCAAATGCAATGTTTACCTCGCAGGCCCCGTTCCAAACTTGATTTCCGTATGACCCAAACTTGGCCCTTCGGCCTTCGGTTACCAAAGTAGCATAAGGCCTATAACATCTTCAGCTCACTGTAAACGTAATAGATTGAAAAATCCTATTGGATCTGCAAATTAGCAATAATTTTAAAAATCAGAATAAGTCGAGGTAAAAATGAGATTAAAATCAGCAATATTAGCCGAAAACAACACTATGAAAGAGAAATGAAGAAAAGTTACTAATGTTATTATGGAGACATATAACGAGGGTGGCATGGTGCATAGCTGCCAGGACTTCCTCCAAGTCCCTCTCTGCAACCTGAAGGCCTGGAAGGCGACATTACAGTCTTTGCTTCTGCTGCTGCTGTGGCTTCTTTCTTCGTCTTAGTTGGAATGGTTCCACCAGCATCTCCACGCAAAATCCTAGGCGTCCAAGTTGCAGAAGTCGCACCCAGCATTTGAGACGAGCAAACAAGCAGAAGAATGATGATTATTGCAGTCCCTGTATTGTGCTTCATCTGCACCCAATTACACCTACCAGCATACTTACCAAAGGACCTTAGATCATAACAACTATTTGCAAAGTATTATGAAACTAGAAATCATATCTTAGAAACTGGTTAGTGTGTAAGTACCTAGAATAGATCTTATCTTTTCGAAGTGTCAAACCTTAAATCCTAAGAACTGCGGAGACTCGTATCCTGAGCCAGGAACTTCTTGATTGTTTAATATCTGAATCAGGATTCTTCGAATGGCACTGACTTGTACTGTGCCGTTATTTATTATGCAGATCACGCATGGGTTAAGGGAGGAGCTTCAAACGGAGTTTGATGAAAACACTAAACTGGTGCATCGAGTTGGAAATCTATAGGTCTGATTGATTGAGAACTGGATCAGGATTCTTTGTATCTGACCTTGGCCTCATGTGCATGCACCAACCACATGAATTGGTCTACAGAAGAGTTCTTGTGTGTGTGTACTTCTTTAAGCGGCGGTCGAATCGTTTCTCTCTCTCTTTCTTAATGCAACTTGGGTAACGGGGGAATGGCATGCCGACATTCAGAAGGATGGCAAAGAGGAAAAGGCAAGTTGGCAGCAACAATAACAAGATCAAGAGCAGAGGGAGGGTAATAAAGAAACACGAAATACTACGTGTACCCTCAACCAAGGTCTGGGCGGTGGGTGATACAGTGGTTGTATCGAAGTTTGTTAGAGAGTGAGAGGATGAAATCTATTCCAATACGTAGGCCACACTTATATTCAAACATCATCGTGCAACAAAACATGGTTGGTTAAAACTGAACTGATTCAACGAAACCAATAAAAACATCCAGAGGGCTTGAATCATCCAGCCGGAAGTCTTGAAGAAATCTTAGGGCAATCTTGCAGCCACCCTTCACGTGAAAAAGGGGAAAAAAACCTCAGTAAAGCCACTATGTCAGAAATGGCGGTTCAACCTTCAGAATTATGGGTTGGGTTGTCTTTGATTCTTGATAAAGTGGAGGACTGGGAGAGATGGACCATGACTGGTATGCCTAGCGAGCGGACCTTTCCATATTATGGATTTTGGATGAAATGCAACTTCCTTCCATTGAAATGTTTTTTAATGCATCAGGGTTTTTGCTTTTCTACTTCCACGTAACAATAAAATAAAATTTTAGTTTCAATGGGATGATTGACAAGCCTGTTCTTAAAATTTGGGACACATTATGTAAGGCCGGGGTTGTTTAGTTTTCTGGAATTGAAGGAAGGTACAATAAATAAAGGGTGCGTCCAGTTACAATGAATACAAGGGTAGTCAAAGTGCAATTCCAACTAAATTTGGGACACGGGGTTGTTTAGTTTGTTGCAATTGAAGGAAGGTACAGCGTCCAGTTACAATGAATACAAGGGTAGTCAAAGTGCAATTCCAACTAAATTTGAGACATATTATGTAAGGCCGGGGTTGTTTAGTTTGCTGGAATTGAAGGAAGGTACAATAAATACAAGGGTGCGTCCAGTTACAATGAATACCCACAATGAATACAAGGGTAGGTCAAAGTGCAATTCCAACTAAATTTTCTGGAATGAAATGGAAGGTAACATTTAAATAATATATCAGTTTCTAATAATATGTGCATTTCTTTCATGGCCTTTACTTTTAAATACATACGGTGCCGTATTACCGGCAAGGCCCGTTTCCAAATTATGTATGTTATTTTTGTGTGAGATTGCTTTGAAACGTCAGCGCGCTGGTTATCTAATTAATTTGTCTTAATGCATGTGTGGTTTTCGTATTGCTGATGAAGTTAGAGGCTCTTGTCTAATTATTGTCGCTCTATTTCTGTGGAGTATTCTAACTTCTATGCGAAATGCATATTATGATGGAAATGCCGCACGTGGTGATTTTTTGTTCTTTTATATATTCCATAAAAAGAATATTACTAGTGGGTGGTACAAATTTATAATTATGAAATGTTTAGTTGATTAACTTAATGCAATTTAAATGCCATCTTGGTGGTTCTTAGATTTTTAAATGTTTAGCAATGTTAGCCTAATTATTTTTCACTAAGTCATTTTAGAATTCATCCAAGGGTACAAGGAAAGTGGTTAGGACACTCATCTTTTAGTTGAGAGGTTGTGGGTTTGATTGTTGCCTCTACTTCTAAGTGTGATAGTAGTGGAGGTTGTGACCTTTTTCGTTCATAGCATGGCAAAAGTGGAGATTAGGTAACATCTACCCTACTTTATGGGTAAAAAAAATTAAGATGTCACATCTACCTTGCTATGTCTTTCCTCAACAAAAAAAAAAAGCTACAATAAGAAGAAGTTTCACTTCCTCATCTATTTTATCATATTTTATTAAAAATAATTTGAACAATTATCAAATGATCGTTGTTGGAAACTTTGCTAGAAAAAAGAAATACTTCTTGGGTTGAGAGTAACTAGGTCAAAGTAAAATGTCAAGTAGATTTTAGATAAAATCACTTCACTATTAATCACTTAGTTAGTCTTAGACACTGCATGGAGTTTGCAAAAATGCCTAATAAACAATTTTTTATTTGTGTTATTGATTTTGTAAAAGCATATGATTCAGTGATTCATACAAAACTATGGTCATGCTTGCATAAAATTAGCTTTCCTTCATATTTGATTGCAACAACTCAAAGATTGTATGAAAAAGTAATTATTGAAATTACAAACGGTAATTCAAAGAAAACAAATTCAATACCAGAGCAAAATTAGAGTTAAGCAAGTATGTTCACTTTCTCCAACTCCTTTTGACATCCTTATTTATACGACGTAAAAATGGCTATGCAATGGGCAAGATAGTCATGGTATCAAAATTGGATCCCAAGTAGTGAATCTTCTTTTATGTGCATATGATGTTGCCTTGATCTCCATGATTGTAAAAGGTATGCAAAATATATTCCAAATTTTAGAAAATTATTACTATTCATTTTCTCTTTAAATGAATGTAGGTAAAAAAAAATTGATGATATAAGGTACAAGAAAGAACTGATGTAACTTCCATTTTGGAGGTACCAATGTGGAAATAGTACATTCTTTTAAGTATTTAGGTGTCATTTATATGAACAATTACATGTGAGAGAAGTGCATTAAAGAAAAAGTAGTAAGAGGTTTCAAGGCTTTTTATGCTTTCAAAAACAAGTGCAAATATTTTAGACTTGAAGTTTGGAAGTGATGAGTGGTGAGGTACCCCTACACTCAACCATACGAATATGAGCATTCACGCATGATCCAGTCGAACTCCATGGACAGGCTAGTTTTGGTATCTAGATAGTTACACGTTGATCGTAGTTCGCTATCTTCCCACCTGGAATAGTATTTGCTTTGTCATGTATGGTTTAGTCCAGAGTGAGGCGTATGATGTGATCCTAAATTAGTGCTACTCCTAGAGACAATGGAAAATAATCTTGATTACACTAATGAGTAATAGGAAATGAAGTCTAAGCTAACCTAAGTGCGATGAGCACCCATTCCTTAATCATCCGTACACATCTTGGACCTCATGCACGACTACTACTGGGATTACCAAGAGTAGATCCTAGGTACGCTACTGGGTTACCAAGTAGTCACACTTAAATGCTCGTGATTAAGTTGTACTCATTTCACATTTAACAACGGGAATAGTAAATGATGATAAAGAAATATTAACTAAGAAAATAATAAATAACAATAATAATTAACAATAAAAATTAAATAATTAAACTAAGTAAATGCTGCAATGATGAAGTAATCTCGATCTTTATTTTCGATCATGTGCACGTCCAAGTATGTCACACTTGAATAAAGGTGTCGTACAATTACAAGCATCAAACTGCAAGCATGCACTAGGAAGATATTCTAACTCCTATAGAAACAAAATGCAAGGGCTTCACCACAACTACTAGAAAGATACCTAGGTGTGGTGGAGGGCCACTTATTTATAGGCTAAAATAGGCTCTGCGTAAACAGGGCCATGTCAACGCATGGAGGGATGCATCGATGGGGCTGTGTCGATGCGGCCGTGTATATGGGGCCTCGTATACATGGCCTAGTCGACGCATCGACTGCTTAGCACTTCATCATACCCCCACGACTGAATAACAACTTGTCCTCGAGTCAAAGAAAGTGAGGAACAAGCTCAATTGAATACATAGTGGATAGGTCTGGGATTTTTGACTGACTAGAAATTTATTCATGCCATAGTGGAGAATTAAAAAAAATTTGGACACAGACACAAAAGACAAAACTTGTGGAACTCATGGGGTTCTTGGTAGTGGTTGCTCCTCCATGGGTGTCTTTCCTTTGTTCTGTGCATCAGGCTTTTGAGATTGATACCATTGAACAAGCACCTGACATTTCTCCTTTTCTATTTGAGGATTATGAGCTGTCCATGCTGATGTTCCAATGTTTGATGGAGTCGACACTTTTCATGGACACAGAAACTACAAGAATAGTTGATTGGCCTTAACATGCCATGCTGCAAATAGCCGTTGTTACTTTTCATTGGCTCGGGCCCTGACCTCTCCTCCCTTTGCTTGGATAGATTATGCAGTAACAGGAGTTTCAAGATGGATACTAAATGATTGCCTTCTGTTCTACATGTTTTGCATGAGGTCCTTGGCCTCTGTCTCCCCAAGGTTGTTTAGTTGCACCTTGAGAAGGTCCTCCTTATTGTCTTCTTTTAGGGGCCATCTATAATCACACAAAGATAAATTGTTAGTAAGGTTATTGAAAAAATTTCAATGATTTCATACCTTACTCATTGCCTTTAATAAATGTTGCATTATTTACTTAGTGTGATTCTAGAGTTAGAAATTTTTCAAGGAAGTTGGCCTAAAAGTTTAATGTCAGACCTCATTTTGGGGAACGTTTGATAAAATGATGACAAAGGAAAGAATAGATTTGGCAATGAAATACTCGGAGGGTATAAGATGATGTGGTGGTGTGCAACAAGTACAAATTACAAAAGTCACACAAGTGGATCCTCCCCAAAGCAAGTTCCAACCTATATTCCCTTGCGTAACCACACCTTAAGATGTCCGTAGGCACTAGAAGGGTTAAATGTAATCTATACCGATGCAACAAAACACATACATGTTGATATGCCCGTGATGAGGTATGAATTCAATGCTATACAAGACACGAGTCACAAATACATGAATAGTAAGATGGAATGAATCGGAGAAGGGATTGCAGAGATTGGGACGTGAGGTAACTGACTTAGGGCACAATGAATCTTGAGTGTAGGGCATGATTAATGTGTCATTAGCCCATCATCCCAAAATCAAGATCAAGTCCATTCCTCTGATCAGTGACATCGCATTGTTTCATCCAATGATGGACAACCATAAGAGCATTATGACAGCAAGGCATACGATCACTTGGCATTTTGTGCAAGGGAGGAGTGACTTGGAATTTCTTTACAGCATACTGTTTGTTTGGTCACTTTGGCACACTCTTCTTTTCTTTTCTTTTTTCTCATTTTTTTGAAGTAATCTTGATCTAGAGAAGCCACCAACCTTCAAGCATGGGTGCATGTCTTTCCAGTGGGACCCCCCTAGAATAGCGTTAGGTTCTTTATTGGGTGCCTTTAATACTCTTACTCCCATTTTTTGTTAGATCTACAAGGATCTTAGTACAACCAGGCTGCATGATAGCACCTACAGATGTCACCAAAGAGAATCCACAAGTCCCCTTGATGTCACACCCTGGCCATTCCATCTTAGTCCATCCTTCTTTACTCTGGGCATAATAAGCACAAAATTACTTTAAGTTTTAATGATGTCAAGAATATCATCATACCTAGAGTAGAACCTCTTATTAATANACACCTCAACCAACGAGTCACATGAGTGTTTTATTTGTAGACGAGATTACTCATAAAAAGATAAAAAGACAAAAAGATAAAACAATAAATTAAAAGGTGAAAAACTAGACAACAAAAAGTTGAAAAATTAAAGAAACAGAAAACATTTATTAATTCTATGTTGTTAGAATAGAGGATACCCCCCATAACTAAATGGTTGAGCATGGCTAGAATTAATAAATGGAAGGTGGGGATCCTTGCATGTTGAAAATATTGGGACCTAGTCATACTTACCCCATTGGGGTTCACACACTTGATTAGAGTTGACATAGTGGGGAAAGTTATAAGATGTGGTTAAATTATAAGGAGTTGACCCACTATGGTACTTGTGACCATAAGATGGTATGCAAGGATCAATAGGTCTTCCCATGTGGCAATATTCAGTGGGTCCCATGGTTGTTGGAGTATTGAGTGGTGGCCTTGATAAGGTAACATGAGGTGTCAGGTTCGAAGAGGAAGATGCACCATAGTGTTGGATTTGTGTTGAGTTGGTGTATCCAGTGGTTTCTGAACTGTGGTGTCCCTTTCGACGGTCACATCTAAAGAAGGGACGTTTTTGATGTTGTGAAGGACCTCCACTGCTATTGACAGTAGCAACAAAAGTAACGTTTGTGGGTTGACATTGTGGTGCAAAATCTTCTGGCATAGCTGGCGGTGATGTAGAAGGGGGTGAAGTATGAGAATAGTAAGGTTGAGGAGAAGTGTAAGACACATGAGGTGGTGATCTTGTTGGGGAGGACATGGGTGGATAGTACTCGGGAGAATGGTAACGATGAGATGAGGTAGAGGATGCTGATCCTGTTGGAGAAATAGGGTGTTGAACATAATAAGCATTTGGTGTTGGGACATACGAAGGGTATGGTCCAGTTGGCTATGGCCTCCCCCACAACTAAGGTTTTTGCCACTTTGGTTGGACACAGTATTTTTGTATGAACTCTGGATGTAACATTCCTCCCCAATGCTCATGTAAATGTGAAAAGATTGGACATTGACCTTTGGAATGATCGTACAAGCAAATATTACATTGATACGTATGATTGGAAATTGGGTTCTTATCCTTATTCTCTTCTACCCTTTGTTTCAATTATCACGTGGTGTCCTGTCCTGTTTCTTGATTTGGCATAGTTCTTCCTCTAATAATGTTGGCATATTCTCCACATCTTTCATGTACCCAGTTCGTCATCTTATTGATCCTTGCCTCAATTTCATCTAGTGATTGTAGGATTGGCAAAGATGATTCCACCTCCTTGAAGTGAGTTGATTTCTCCTCTTCATGATCATGGACCCTTGTTAAGTTAAGATTTTGGTCTTATTGAGAACTTTCAACATTCTCCCATTTGGCTGTTTCTCCTTCTTCTTTTGCTATCCACTTAATAAGCTCTTGGAGTTGATGAGTTCGTAGCTCATATAGTTTACCTTAGGCGTACATCCCTAGGGTCTCCCTTGTTTCATTATGGAACCCATCTATGATATGGTACATCAGCCTCTCCTCAAAGAACCCATGGCCTGGGCAATTGTTTAACAGTGCATAATATCTTTCTAAGGCCATGTCCAAGGGTTCATGTTGCACTTGTTTCCATTCTTGGATTTGTCTCCTCAAGGCTAACACTCTCACATAGGTTTGATATCTTGCATTGAAAAGTTCTACCATTATCGGCCAACATTGAATTGATTTTGGTTTTAAAAATCTACACCATACTTTTGCTTGGCCAACGAGTGTTAGGGGAAAGAGCTTAAGTTTTTGCCACCCATTATCAATATTGTTCCATGTACAAGCATCATAGAAGGCTTGTAAATGTTGTTGCAGATCTAAATCATAACCTCATGAAAACTTGGAAAAGTTGTTTAAATCAAGCACGGGTAGACAACTTTCCTTACGATGCATGCGGGCTATTTAAACAAACTCTTGTATTTCCGTTAAGCTTCTAGTGGCTAGTAGGGGTTCATCGTCACTAGGTATGCTATGTAGTTGTGAGTTGGGATGATGTTATTTGCATTGATGCTTATAAGAGACACCTACATCAAATTGGGTACTCCAAACTTCATCTTCATTATCATATAATTTGTTGGTTCTCCAATGAGTGGCCCTACTAGTTGTTGCGTTGTCATAGTCTTGTGAGAGAGACATTGTTGTGAACCATGTGTGACTTAATTGAATTTAATTTAATTTCTTTTCTAAAGGATGTATCATTAATACTTGTTACAATGATCTTGTATGATATAACTAATCTAAATAACTAGCACCATCCTCAGCAACGGTGCCAATGATGAGTGGCGAGGTACCCCTACACTCAACCATACGAATACGAGTGTTCACGCATAATTCAGTCAAACTCCGTTGACAGGCTAGTTGTGGTATCTAGATAGTTACACGTTGATCGTAGTTCGTTATCTTCCCACTTAGACTAGTATTTGCTTTGTCATGTATGTTTTAGTCTAGAGTGAGGTGTATGACGTGATCCTAAATTAGTGCTACTCCTAGAGACAATGGAAAATAATCTTGATTAAACTAATGAGTAATAGGAAATGAAGTCTAAGCTAACCTAAGTGCAATGAGCACCCATTCCTTAATCATTTGGACCTCGTGCATGACTACTACTAGGATTACCAAGCGTAGATCCTAGGTACACTACTAGGTTACCAAGTAGTCACACTTAAATGCTCGTGATTAAGTCGTACTCATTTTGCATTTAACAACAAGAATAGTAAATGATAATAAAGAAATATTAACTAAGAAAACAATAAATAACAGTAACAATTAGATAATTAAACTAAGTGAATTCTGCAATGATGAAGTAATCTTGATCTTTATTTCCAATCATGTGCACATCCAAGTACGTCACACTCGAATAAAGGTGTCGTACAATTACAAGCATCACACTGCAGGCATGCACTGGGAAAATATTCTAACTCATATAGAAACAAAATGCAAGGGCCTCGCTACAACTACTAGAAAGATACCTAGGTGTGGCAGAGGGACACTTATTTATAGGCTAAAACAGGCTCTGCATAAATGAGGCCACGTCGACGCATGGAGGGATGTGTTGACGGGGCCCCATATACGTGGCCTAGTCGATGCATCGATTGTTTAGTGCTTCATCAGGAAGGTCATAAAACAAATTTTTTAAACTATCATCTATCCTACTGTATTGTATGGATGTGTTATTTAGGGACCTAGACTTAGTAGTAAACTTTGGAAAGATATTGAAAGAGTATAAAAATTTCTCTTATCAATAAGTTAAAGGTGAAGATGCAAACACCTTACTCAATGTCATTATGTAAATGTGATTTATTAGCTTTAGAAGTAGAAGCCTTATGCTAATTCATTACATACACTCATAGCTTCCATATCTTAAGGCAATACAAATTCTCTAAAGAAGTTCTTGAGGATTTACGAGACTGTGGTTGGTATTTTCAAGGGATACAATGGTTAAGAAAATGAAATATCTCTTTGGAAGATGTGCAACAAAATCCTAAGAATATTCACTCACTAGTTAAGCATAAGGTTTTATCGAAATGCTATTAACAAGCTTTGCTTAAGTTCTCATCATGTTGGAATAGAAAGTGGAAGATGGATTTAGCTTCCTTGAGAAGAGTGCATTTGTAGGTTTTGTAGATCAGGAGCACTTGAAGATGAGTTACATGTGTTTTTTTCTTGTGTTGTGACTACTCAATTGAGACAATGTTATAATGCTACAACAAAAAGCCTTTATAATTTGTTTTTGATAACCCCATTAGTGCTTGGTCAATTTGTAGATTCAATCTTTGTTTTTCATGAAAATGTAATATTTTTCTATGGGTCTTCAGATGTAATAAAGCTTCATTTCATTAAATGGTATTAGTTAAACCTCCTTTAGTATGGTTTCATGAGAAAAAAAATCAAAATATTCAAGAAAATGATTTAAAGTTGAAAATCAAATAACCTTAAAAATAATTTTGGAAAAAAAAAAACTCTTAAGATTAGAGGAACAAACTAAAATGAAAATAATTCTACTTGCATCATGTTCTAAATGCATAAAAGGATTATCACCAAAAGGTTTAATGCTCATCCCACTAAAGGAAAGTCTTAAAAGTGGGCAATGGATGTCCTAAATAAATCTGTAGCAAAAACCTATTTATATATCTATTGTAATTATAATGTGAATTAAAATTATGATTGTTGGGGCTAACTCATTAATATATAATATTGGATTAATTTTTCAAAAGAACATCATCCATATAGATTTTAGGTAGATAAAACAATGGAAGATAAAGAATCAACAAAGACCTCAAAAAATTTCAAATTCCATACAATATTTAAATTACTTTAAATATTATTTTTGTAGACCAAACACGATAACGATTTGAATTATGAAATCACAATTTTTGAGATGGATGCAAAAGAACTTGAATTGTTTGAAAAGTCACTTGAATTTCAAAGTGTAGACTTGAATTGTATAGAAAAACGTAAAAAACCATTAACAATAGCATAAAATTGCCAATGCACTAAAGATAGGTATTTTCCTAATATAAAGTACGTTTTTCGAACGCGCTAAAAACAAGAACATGTTGGAATACACAAAAAATCCTGAGTGAAAACACTTTTTAGTTTGCGAAAAATATAGAACTGTTAGAAACTACCAAACGTATTTATGCAGGGTATTTGCCATAAATAAAATGATATCATTGTGCTAGAAAATTCATGAAACTATCCCTATGCCAGAAACTATTGTATTTATGACAGATATTATATAAATTTATAAATAATACAAACTGGTCTCTTTTACTTATTTTGGGACACCTTTTAAATAGCCTCACATATTAGAATTTATTCTAAAACACGTTTCATGTTCTGGTCTTTCTTGATGCATAGAAAATTCCCAAAATTGAAGAGATATTGCAAAGGCCTAAATTTAGCTTTGATAGAGGCATCAATGCCAAATAAATCAAGGAAATTAGAATTTGCAACATTGTCAAATTATTTGAAAATTGGCAATAATTGCAAAATGCATACTTGAATTGTAGACAAAAACATTAAAAATCTCTACAAACTATTGGAACATTTCTAAAAGTGAGGAGATATCACAAATGCATAAAATTAGCTTTGAGTAAGAAAATTAATGAAAAAGAAATAGAAGAAAATTAAAATTGAAGTTATAGGTTATTTTAGAGGACTCATGGTTTTTATTGTTTAGTTGAGAATGCTTCATGGGTTGTAGGTTCTAGGTTGTGTAGGAATTTTTACAGGGAGAAGGGGGTAGGAAGTATGGGACAGAGTGGATATATGGGTTAGTGAGTAGTGTATATGAGTAAAGGTAGCATATAGAATGCACAATGGGTAGTGGTAGGGGATGTAGTTAGTTTATTTAGTTTTGTTTTGTTCTTTTGCTTGTTGCAATGAGAGTTGTAAAGTCTCATAGGATGTTTAAGTTCACTTGAACTATTACAAACTATTGATCAAGGGGTATTTGTTACACAAAAATTATGAGATTTCAAGACAAAAGTGGCATGTCTTGCACATGGTTACCATAGAGAGGGTATTGTAAAGAGTACATAGAGGGTATTGCATATTTTGTTTTTGTTCAAGGATTTTAGGGTACTAAGAAGACAAATTAGTATTAAAAAGATAGGAAAAGACCTTAATCCTTGAGCTCTTAGTCAAAAATATTGAACATATAAAAATTGAATGTGCCATGTAGGGCTATAATAAAAAAAGATTGTGTTCAAGACTATATTGTTGTTGGAATTACCAGCAGTGGAAGAAATGCTTGGTTCTATAAAATCTAAAAAAAATTATCCATGAAGGAAACAAGCAAAGAAAAAGAAGGCAAAAAATCAAGTTATAGCAAAATCTTTTTAGGCTATCAAAAATAGCAGCATAAATTTATAAGGTTGTTTCTCCAAAATTAATAAGGCTTTAATGTTGAAAAGTTACCTAAATGTTCCTATGAATTTTGGCTTTCTACAAAACTAAAAATAACTTCAAAATGCTACAAAATGAGAACTATTATAGTTTCAGGCAGCAAAAATCACTAGAATTGCAAAGATTATATCTTTTAATTGGTATTCAATCTTCATGTGAAATTTGGACTGCTTGTAACCACATATCTCAACTTCCAAATGCAACTAGAATCACTTGAAAAGGTTGAGAAATGAAAGAGATATGATTAAAATGATAACTACTACTCTTTCTAGAAATATAAACATGAAATTATATAATATGATAATGATGCTTGATAAATAAAGGTGATGAACATGAAGATTGATAAATAATGAATGAGAATTGTTGATGAGAGAACTAATGGAATTGATTAAAAAAATAATGAAATAATTGTAATAAAATTCATAATCAAATCATGCTTCACTTCTTCAAGTCAAAATACAACATAATATGTCTATGTATATATAGGAATTTAATGTAGCCATTATAACTATTTTTGGGATGAATCCTTTTTTTTACATGAAAATAGGCTGAAATTATAAGGGACGTAAGAGATTAGGGTTATTTTTAATTAAATCTACCAACCAATATTTTAATAAGATGGGATCTTTTTCCCTCCATGATGATACTACTATTGTAATTGTTGATCTAGGGTTGACCTCTCTCATTGTATAAATGATATATATATAGCTTGCTTATTTTGTCCTATACCCAATAAAAATAAAAATTACATAAGTTTTGTTCCTATGTTATATAAAATTCTAACTATGTATTTAGTTTATCTTCATCTTTGAATGTTTCTTCATATTTTTACTTGAATTTTCTACATTTTAATACGTAAATATGGCCTTTAATTACTTTAAATTTTTTCTTCCTCTTCTTCTAATTTATATCGCACAACATGGACAAGTAATTTGGGAGGACTAATGAGTCAAAGGGCATGCTACTTTCTTAGTGGGTTTGCCCATGTTATAGGATAAAGGCACTAAGATGATAAATAGTATAATTTCAAATGTGCAAATTTGGACCACTTTCACAATTCCTTTTACCAGTTTTTTTATAATTCAATTTATAACTCAGTGATACTATTAGAATCCTAAAGTTACCAATCTAAGATCCTTACTACTAAGCTAACACCTCATTCTTATTGCACTTTATTTAGTGTATGAAAATTAGATCTCATTACCAAACTTTGAAAACTATGACCATCAATGATATAGATGATACCATCGTATTCTTGAAAAAAGATCAACTTCATTCATTTTTAACAGTGTTACGTAGGAGAGCTCTCCCACAAAAATTTATGTGCTCCACACATTCCATTTTGCTTGGAACTCCTCCCAGATGTCAATAATTCCAAGAAATCAATAGAGTTTAATGTTTACTACAAGTTCTATAACTATATTAATGAAAAATCAATGCAACTCTATATGGTAATAATTGAAAAATATTCCACCAAATCAACACATGGACACATAAAAAATATTTTTAATATTCAAGATTATATTAACACTAAGAATAGCTAAAGAACAATGAATGTATCTGGACATTATGAATTATGAATATTTTAACTGTAAGTTATTTAACTATACATTTCTAATTTGAAAAGAAAATAAATATTTTGATAATGTAAGTTTGACTACTACTGATAATATGATATTTGATGAATTTAATTAGAAAAAAAACTTAACAGTTAGTTTTTATATGAAAGTTTAAAACCTTTTATTTTTAAAGATAAAATATCAACATTAGAAAAGAAATTTAAAAATTTCACTTATCTTAGAATAAAAATTAAAATAAAATTTGGAACTTTTGCATTAAAACAAAGATGGTAACTTTTAATTATTTCTTAGTGACCATTAAGATTACTAGTTGTGAATTTTCTCTTTGTAATGTGTAGAGTTAGTATATTTTGTAAGGTGAATGAAGGTAAATCTATCTTTACCTTGATTTTCTTTAGATATTTCTGCCTTGACTTGTTATATCCCTATTATATTTTTAATCATGTCTATGTTACATTTGGTCCCAAACTTATCCCCACCAAAATAAACTACCTTATCCCTTTTATTTTGGGTTTATTTTGTAACCTAAGTAATGTATAAGGAGCTCAAAGGTAGCATCCAATATACCACATTCTTTTGAAGCATAAGCTTGAGAGTCATCTCCCTTCCTTTGTAAATTCTCCTTGAGCTTCAATCCTTTGAAGTTGTGCTGCTAATGGTCCAAGACCCGATTTTCTATTGGCATTATTCACCTTGAAGGTTTTACTTAGGGTAAGTCTTTGTGTCTTTTTTTATTTTGTGTAGTTTCTTTTAAATTTAATATTATATTGGTGCAAGCAACTAGGAATAACAATTGGTATCAGAGCCAAGTTCCACACACCACTATTATTTTGTTAGGTAATTGTAGGGAAAAATCATGACCAACTCTCTGTCCAAAATTGAAATTGAAAAGTTTAACAAGTCCAACTATAAATTATGGAAGATTAAGATGAAGGCTCTCCTCATTAAAAAGGACTAGCATAGTGCAATTTTAGAAGTAAAGCCAAATAAGATGTTTGATGAAGAGTGGGAAACATTGTACCTAAATGTGATAAGTACAATTCATTTATGTCTTTCAAATTCAGTATTTCGTAATGTTTCCAATGTTTCTTTTGCTAAAGATTTATGGGATAAATTGCAAGCTTTGTATCAAATGAAATCCCTAACCAATAAGTTATTGTTAAAGAAATAATTGTATGATTGTAAAATGGTTGAAGGTACTACCATTACTGAACACTTGAATGTATTTAATACATTTGTCCATCAATTGCAATCTATGGGGGTGAGAATGGATGAGGAAGATCAATGCATCACATTCTTAGCACACTTCTAGAGTCATGGAAGGCATTTGTGATGGCTGTAAGTAATACATCCACTAGCTTTATTTTTGATAATATTGGTAGTTAGTTGTTATCTAAGAAAGCACGAAGGAAAACTTCTACTCCTCAAAATGATGTATTATTTATCAAAAATGATGTAAAGCCAAAGTTTGTTAAGATGACTCAATTTAAGAATAAGCCTCAAAAATTTGTAAAGAAGCCTCCTAAATGTTGAAATTATGGTAAAGTTGGTCATGTAAAGAAAGATTATAAAGCCCCTTCAAGAAAGGATAAATAGAGTAATGAATCAAAAACTGATAAAGCCCCTCCTACTCAAAAGGGAGATTTGTATGTTATCTCATCTTCTAATAATGCTGATACATATTCATGGGATGTGGACTTGGGTACATCTCATCACTATATGCCACATGTTGATTGGTTCAATGAGTATACATCATCTAATCTTGGAATGATAAGATTGGGTAATGATGGTTTATGCAAAGTTATAGGTTATGGAAAGGTAAAGGTTTAGTTTAAAATGGAGCAGTTAAATTGATTCCCAATTTACATCATGTTCCAAAAATTACTAAAAATATTTTGTCTATAAGTGAATTAGATTATATAGGACTTACTATTATCTTTGGAGTTAGAAAATGTTCAATACTGCATGGTTCATCTCTTTTGGCCTTTAGAATTAAAATAGGCAAGTTCTATAAATTTGAAGCTAAGACATTAAAGCAGAAATTAAGTGCATTTGCAATTATTGATTTAAATTCAAGTATTAATTTGTGATGTAAAAGAGTGGAACATCTTGGTGAAAAAGGACTTAAGAAACTTTACAAGCAAGGTAAATTTAAGCTTTCAAAATATTCCTTTGATTTCTATCATCATTGTCTACATGGTAAATAAAGGCGTTACAATTTTCAAAGAATAATGCTAAATCTCTTTAGATATTAGAGCTAATACATAGTGATGTATGTGAACTAGTTAAAGATATTAAAGCAAGTTCTTTTGGAGGTGCTATGTATTATGTTTCTTTTATTGATGATTATTCTAGAAAGAGTTGGATCTATTTATTAAAACATAAGTTTGAAATATTTAGAAAATTCATATAATTCAAAGATCTTGTTGAGAATTATTTAGGAAAGAAGATCAAAATTATAAGAACTCACAATGGTGGTGAGTTTTGCTCAAATGAATTTAATGTTTTATGTGAAGAAAATGGCATTCAAAGGTCAAAGACTATTCCAAGAACTCCCAAAAAAAATGGAGTAGCAAAGCACTTTACTCGAAGATTGATAAAACATGCTAGATGTATGCTTAGTGAATCTAATCTTCACAAACATTTCTAGGGTGAAGCAATAATGATTGCATGTTATCTTATCAATAGGTCTCCTTCATCAACACTTGGTAGAAAAATTCCATAAGAAGTTTGGAGTGGTAGATCTATTAATTTAAATTATTTAAAGATTTTTTATTGTGAGGCCTATCTACATGTTCCAAAATCTGATAGATCCAAATTAGACTCTATCTCTATCAAATGTATATTCCTTGGCTATGGACATGGTGTCAAAGCTTATAACTTGTATAACTTGAAAACTAAAAGGGTTATTTATAGTCGAGATGTAATCTTTAGAGAAAAATGTGGATCTATGGAGGAATCTTCTAATACTAAAACTCATTCAAATGATGTGACTCCTATGTATGTGCCTATTGAAATTAATAATGAAATTTCAAAGGGTCATCCACCCTTGGCTAGGGATATTGCCCCTAACGAACAAGATGGTGATATCATTGTAAACAAGGAGGAATAACATGAAGAGGGAGAAAATACTTTTAGTGAAGATGAGCTATTAAGATGTTCAACACATATAAGAAAATTACCCTCACATCTAGAAGAATATGTCCTATTTACTAAAAATAATAAGCCATCAACATATGATGAGGCATGTTCATCTATGCAAAATGTAATGTGGAAACATGCAATGGATGTTGAAATGTCATCAATTCACAAAAATAAAACTTGGTAATTAATTGAGCTTCCATCAAAGAGAAAACCTGTCGAAAATAAATGGATGAAAAGAATAAAATCTAGAAATCAATACAAAGCATGACTTGTATCTAAAGGATTTTCTCAAAGAAAGGGGATTGATTATGATGAAATCTTCTCTCCAGTAGTAAAATTAACATCCATAAGGTCATTGTTGACTATCATAGCTATTTATGATCTTAAACTTAAACAAATGGATGTCAAAATAACATTCCTCAAAGGTGATCTTAAGGAAGAAATATACATGCTTCAACCTAAAGGATATGAAATTAAAGGAAAAGAGCATATGGTGTGTCAATTATTAAAATCACTATATGGGCTTAAGCAAGCAACAATGATGAGGCATAAAAATTTTATTGATCACATGACAAATCTTGGCTTCATTAAAAGTGTCAAAGAATCCTGTAGTATGTTAAAAAAACAAGTGACAAATATGTTATCTTACTGTTATATGTCAATGATATGTTAAGAACAGTGATGAGTAGCAAGGTACCCCTACTTCCAACCATACAAATCACAAATGTTCATGCATGATCTAGTTGAATTCTGTAGACCTTAAGTTCTTAAGTACACTGGTTTCAATGTAGTGAAATCTAATTGAAATAATCATTATCTTCTCAGTTCCATTTGTGAGGTACAATTATATGGTTAAGTGTAATTGAGGTATGTGTTTTTTATCATTTTATATTTTATAAGCTTAATTGCCTAAAACTAGAATGAAAGGTAGAGTAATTTAAGATCTAATTCATCTCCTAGCTAGCTAGCCTAACACAGTACCCATTTCCACTCTCTAGACACATCCTAAATGCATGTAGCACAACTAGGTTACCAAACGTTAAGCATTTCTAGGTTACCAAGAGCTACACGTATGCTCAAAGTGGTCATTCTTATGTTTATTAACAACTAGAAATTAATTGCTTAATGAAAATGCATTAAAGTAAAGTGCATGAATATCAAATGCATTAAAGGAAACATTAATCTATTCTCAGTGTTGTAAGGATTATCAAAAGGGTTCATTTTTAGTCCCATCAAACTACCATGCTCAGGTACATTAGTGCTCAAACAAAGATCTGTACACACTTAGAATCCTGCTATGGGTACTCAAAAAATATTCTAATTCTAGAGAAAACAAACTACAAGAGCTTCACTATGCTATGACAAAACTACTTCAAAATCATGAGCCCAAGCACCATACTTATAGGCAGATGTATACCCCACGATATTGGATATTCAACATCATGTCTTGGGCTCCGACATCGAGTATCTGATATCAAATATACAATATCAAAGCTAGTCAGAACATGATTCATCATACCCCCATGACTGAATGAAAAGTTATCCTCAAGTGAAGAAGAGGAGGAAGAACTTCCTTACAAAATATTGGAAAGGTATGGGATTATTGACTAACATGCAAACTGACTCAGATCAAACAAAAAGACTCCTACGTGCCCAAGTGTATGGATTACAATCTTTTACAAAATTGGGTATTCATAACAAGAGAAGAGAACACCCTAGACAAAACTAACATCCAACTCCTCTGGTAGTTGAAGAGCAAGGGAGAAGATTCAACGATCATAAATAGTCATCACATTGTACTACCGCATCATCCTTGGTGAAGATAGTCCTGCTTCCAATTTGTGCTTCCTACTACAATCACAACAAAATCATGGATTAGTGTGTAATGTGTAAGATATAGCTTTGAAGTTCCATGTCTTATCAATTGTTACACTTGGCTAGGTTGTGACTATAATGAATGGATTCAATTAATAGTGTTAGTAGGAAAGTTGATAAATAGGGTAAAATGGATAAACAGTCCATTAAATTTGAAAAAGTTCAAATGTGAGGTAATGCTTGAACAAGGTTTAAGAATTTACAATAATAACTATAAAAGGTTTCACTGAAAAATGTTGTGAATATGTACATAATTGGATGCCATTGATGAGGTAAACAAAAGGATTTGATTGTGAGAGTGTCTAAGGATAAAGAACATAACAAACCCAACCAAAAGATATGCAAGTGGGTCCTCCCCAAAGTAGGCATAGGCCTTTTATTACCCTTGCATAACTTCAAATTGAGAAGTTTGTGGGCTCTATGGATAATTAATGGTTATGAAAAGTTAAATACAAAAAATTGAAAGAAACTACCTAAGAACCTTGACACATCAAACCAGGACATCGAACAAGAACATGTAATCGATAGTGAGGTGAGATATGGAAAGCATAGGTGGAAGAGAGAGAATGGAATGGAGTTCCTAATTAAAGTTACATGAAATCCCTTATATATTTTGTGGTTAAATGACTTGATAAAATCCATCCTTAGTCTAGACCAAAACCAACCACATTTGGTGACATCGCATTGCCATTTTAAGACCAGTTATTGGTACCACAAAGTAGTAGACGTAACCATTGGAAGCAACACATCCAATCCAAAAGCAACATAAACTTGATGTTACAACGAAACATGGATAACTCTGTATTACTTGTGGATAATGAACAGGAAAGGAAAGTAGGGATATGAGTGGGTCTAGGGCTATATTTCTTGGATACAGTGGCTTTATTCTAGCAGTCTCACATTTTACGTAACACAACAATTTCATCAACCTAGCTTTTCGTAAATCCAGAACTTCATGAGACAGTCTTTGAGAGCCTGGTTTGAAAGAGAAGGGAGGCACCTGTGTAAGATTGGGGTTAGTGAATGAAGGAAAAACACAAGCAAAGTAACATGAACATATCAAAATATAAAAATCCATGACATTTTGCAAACAAAAACTACCACCAGCTATGCTTGGACTGTTATTGATACGGTAACTTTATTAGACAAAGATAAGTTTGTGCCCTCTAATTTCTATGCTATGCGTCTACTTCAGTATTCTACTCATGTTTCAATTGATTAGGAAAATACAGACTTAAATTGGTACATGTTTAGTATTCCAAAAACCTAAATGGAAGTACGTGGCAATAGAGCACTAGTTTCCAAATGCAACTGCAAAGAAGACAATGAAACAGTGATAGGCACTAGCCTAGAATAGGGGTAGGGCCTGGCACATAGCAAGTGGGAAAAACGTTCTTTAGTTCGAATTTTTGCGACAATTTTACCAAACCTAAACCTGCAACATAGTAATATGCAGAAATGAAGAGAGTTTTGAGGATATTGTTGTTGAGATTACAGACTATTTTTGGAACTGTGCATTTACTGCAGAGGTGAAAGCGTTGAATCATGGCATGTAGCCACTGGAATCACAGGCCTCTTGCACATGGACTATTACGTATGCGGTGTTGCAGCTGATGGCAAGATTGTTAAGTAGCTAGGTGGCTGAGGCAAGGGCGCTCACTGCAATACTAGTTTTGGTGCAACGTGGGATGATGCGGTAGCTGTCAGTGAACCATACGTAGAACTGGTTCCAAATACTACAATATTTTTGGGTGGTTCAGTCCAGCAGAGCGTGAACCACGGAGGCGTGGCTGTGCACGGGAGAAGCTATCCAGCAAAATCGGCAGCTGGCTTAACGGCATAGCACATCATCCACAATATATCAGTACCCCTATGGAAAAAATATATTCAAAGAAAAAGAATCCATGGGGTATCATACATGAACTAGACATGTTTATCCACACTTGATGCAACGACAGGGCCTTCTTTCATAGTGGCAGTTGATATACAGTTCTGGCAGGGTGGAATAATTTGAAACTATTTGCCAGCAGTTTCAGGCTTGGCACCTTCACATTCAGAGGCATTCTTAATGATGCCAAGAAGCCAGCAGCAAATTCTATGTGGATTTAAAATGAAAATACAGATGATTTACTTATACACATTTATAAGGATCAGCTTTCTTCATTTAAAAAAAACCATACAGTTACCAACACCAACGTCTACACTAAGGTAGATACCGAATTACTTTCTTACTACCACCTGTTCATGAAAATTACTAGGGCTTCAGTGGTTAATGATATTTAACATTTAAAAACTTAAAATCCTAAATAAAAATAAAATGACAATTGTATGAAGCTTTTATAGTATTGGAGATCTTAGATTTATTATTATTATTATTATTATTATATGGGTTTTCACTTATAAAAGAAATATTTATAATATTTACACATGCTAATGTTAGCATGATTTTCTCCTAACTTTATGTATAAGTTACAACTTCCTAACTTGTTGGGCAAGTAAGATCTCCTAGCTTGTTGGGCAGGTTATAACTTCCTTACTTGGGAGAGAAGTTAGCTAAGATATTTTGAAATATCTAACTACCTTTTGAATCCTATAAAAAGGCTTCAAGGGTTAGAAGAAAAATATATCACACACTTGGGATCACACACTCTTGGGGAAAAGAGCATTTGTAAAAAAGACATTGTGGAAGATTACTTGTAAGATGACTTGCTAAAGAGAACATTTTGGCCTCTTTGTCACAGTCCCTGAGTTATGCTTATTTTTTTTATTTTATTTAAATTTTTAAGCTAGTGGTTTACATAGTATCATGCTTGGCAAGTAATTTTGGGATTTTTAGATTGCTCTTATTGTTCTTGTTGCATAAATGAAAATTTCTATTAAAATTTTTCCATAGAAGAGCTTCTGTTTGAAATCCTTAAGAGCATTTTAGTAGTGAATTTTATTATTGTGCAATGTATACGAACCGCTATTGAGATTGTTGTAAAGAGCCTCTATTTGTAGTCAAGCCATTGAATGATTCAATAGTGAAGAGGGTTCAGAAAATATTTGGTATTTTGATAGGACTAGAATAGCTTCTTTTATCTTTAAAGTGAATCTCTGTGGTATTTCAATAAAAAATTATCAAGTCTTTTGAAGGTTCTGTTGAATGCAATTGTTGACATCCATTATCTAGCCAAAATAAAGTCTGGTACGTGATAGTTTACGCAGTAATTTTTTGGGTAGCATAGTAGGATTGTCTTGAAGAAATTGCTTATTTGAGCTTTGGAAGTTTGAACAATTTGTAGTTATTGAATTTGGGATAGCTTTATTGCGAAGTGTTTACTTGTATCATTTTACCTTGTTTAAACATTTGAGATCTTTACACA
This sequence comes from Gnetum montanum, assembly GCA_015680685.1. Classification (NCBI taxonomy): domain Eukaryota; kingdom Viridiplantae; phylum Streptophyta; class Gnetopsida; order Gnetales; family Gnetaceae; genus Gnetum; species Gnetum montanum. The sequence continues at coordinate 601,145 of MNCI01012686.1, forward strand.
AATCTACTTTCTTTTTCTCTTCTTTCTATTTTCATTGAATTTTGCTCTATTTCTAGTTTTCTTGTGGAACTATCTCTTTCTCTGAGGAAAATTAGAAGTAGATTCACAGAATTTTGCTAAAATGTTTTTGCAAAACTTTATTTGTTACAAGTAGATATTATAAGGACTGCATAGACTAGGTAATTGAACAAAATAAGAACTCTCAACAACTCACAGTACTTGGCAAAGTTGGTTGAATCTCTTTAAGATAAGTCATTTATAATTTAACACACAACCCAATCATTTCATTTTTCACAATAGCACACCACAATAGCACACACATACTCACATTAACTACTAAGTCTATTTGGAGGTATCTGGGCCTTGGTGTTGCCAAAAGACCAGCAAGCACCTAAATCCTGTTCGAGGACACTCATTGGCCATCACGTCCCAAATGGTCGCAACAGTTCTTTTGGCGCTAGAAGGAGGGCTGAAAATTTAGCCTCTAAGTTCATAAGCCATATAATTTTAGCACATCAACAATTCTTTGTTGCTATAAAGGCTTAAGAAATTAAATACTATTTTTAGTTCATGACCAAGAAGATTGATAGTTTGGAAAATTTAAAAGTTTCAAAAGATATTCTAGATTGTAAGATTGATTCTTCAGCAGAAGAAGAACAAAAGAAAGTTTTTGAATTAGGAACAAGTAGTGGAGTGAAAACTAGAAGATCAAGAAGATAACCTATTATATATGGTTTATCGATTCATAAGAGAAGATCTAGAAAGTCTAACAGTTCAATTATCTAAAGAAATAGGATGACAAATCCTTGGCAAAGAGTTACACCATTAGGATTTCAAAATTACAATGATATTCCTAAGGTAGTTTACAAATATTTTCCTGAGCCTTTCATTACTAAAAAATCTTATTTAGCTGAAGAATATATTCAGATGTTTGAGTTAGCTTTAGCTCATGCAAATATTCAACATGATGATCAAGCTTGTAGGTTGTTTGTATCAAATCTAAAGGATATGGCTCAGATTTGGTATTCAAACTTACCAAATAATAGTATTACAAGTTGAGATGACATGAAGAATCTTTTCTTAGCCCAGTTTGGTAATCAATTAGATCAACAACAACTATACTATGGGCTGATACAAGCTAAGTAAGGAGTTAAAGAGTCAATTAGAGATTTTAACATCAAGTTTCAATGAATGTGTGGACTCTTTCAAAGACAATATAGACCATCAGAATAAATGCTTAAAGAAACTTATGTTAACGCTTTCAACCCCAACATTTCAATTTGGTTAAGGAGAACTCCAAACTTAACTACACTACATGACTACTTTAGTGAAGCTATATAGTTAGAAAAATAATTGAACTTGAATCCTGAAGAAAATATTGCAATTCAAAAAAGAGAAGAAAGAGTTATGATTCCTATGCAAGATTTTGCTCAATTTAAAGCTTTACCAGGTCCATCTCATGTTAAGATAGAGCAAGAACATGAAAGAGTAGAATCTGAAAAAGGACAATTAATGAGAGATATGTCTAAAAAAATAGTGAAGCTTGAGAAAGCCTTGGCAAGAGTTAATATCAAGGAAGAAAGAAAAAATAGAAAGCATAAGCATCAAGACACTAAGTTAGCAGAAGATAAGGATGAAAGTGACCTTATTATGTCTAACTTTCTTGATATTAAATCTAATATTGAGTTATCTAGTGTTCATTATGCAAGTAAATCTTCTAGCAATGTACCTAGCGATACTTCTTCTCTATCAAGTTCTGAAGAAGATATTTCTTCAGATGAAGAATGCAATAACAATGAGGAAAATGGATATACTCTTCGATCTAAGGAAAGATTAACTACTTCTAGACCCCCAAATTTTATTACTAATCCATCTACTAAGAGAAAAGCTTTTGAGTCAAATAAAAGAGATAAGAATAAAGGTAAAGACAATCAAGTAGAGCAAAACACTCCAAATCAATCTTTTAATAAATGGATAAAGAGACCAAGCTTTATTGGTGATAGAGAGTATGATTTGATTGAAGACCTTAAACATGTCAAGGCCAATATTAGCTTTTATTAGCTTCTTCAAATAGGAGATCAACAAAGAAAGGCTTTAGAGTTCATTAAAGGTTAAAGGAGAGTTAGAGAATTAAAGTTAAGTTATGTGTCTAATAATAATGAGAAATTAAAGACCTCGTATGATAAGGAAGCTCCTCCTTTTCTTTTGACAATGAAATTAAAGGATAAATACTTACACAATTGTCTGATTGATTCTGGAGCTATGTCTACTATAATGTCATTGTCTATATGTAAGAAACTTGGTTTGATTCCTGAAAAATCAAATAAAAAGATTGTTCAAGTGGATAAAAGTAGAGTGAAGATTGTGGGTCAATTACCAAATGTCCTATTGGAAATTGCTTCTAAACCCTGCATTAGAAGTAGAGTAACTATTCAAGTGGCAGAAATACCAGATTCGCATAGTCTCGTATTGAGTAGGAGTTGGAGCAAGAATTTCTCAGGTTACATATCAATAGATTATTCTCACATGTGGCTACCTTGGAAAGAAGAACCAAATCAAATATACATTTATAGTAAACCTTTGATGATTGATAACATTACTTCAAATGGAAAAAGTAAAATGGTTGAAAAAGGAGGTGTTGAAAACAAAATTTGTACACTCCAAGAAAATTATAGTTCTGAAAAAGAACACTCAAAGAATGAGGATAAATGGGATTTATACTTTGATGGTTCGTGTAATTCAAAAGGTGCAGGAGTCGGTATAGTTATATTAGGAATGATTCACCTGAAATTCTCAAAGAAATTCATCTATCTTTCCCTTGTATTAGCAACAAAGCTAAGTATGAAGCTTTATGTATTGGTATAAGAATAGCTCTAGAAAAAAGATTGAAGTAATCACTATAAAAGGAGACTCAAGATTAGTTTGTGAACAAGTAAAAGGTAACTACATAGTAAAGAGCTCATTCTTAAGACCTTATAAGCAACTTGCTTGTAAGATGTTAGATCAATTTCAACATTGTCAAATAGAGTATATAAACAGAGCAGAGAATCTTATAGCAGATGATTTGGCAAAGGCATCTTCAACATTGGATATGCAAATAATAGAAAATTACAAGAATGTCATGATTGAAGAAGAACATCGGCCATTAGTACCAGATAATATAAGACATTTACAAGTATTTGAATATGATGATCAAGTACTAAAATTTATGAAAAACAAACAAGAATTTGAGGGTCAAGTGATACCTGAAATGTCATCAAACTCCAAAATTAATTTCATTCCAAAAAGGATGATTGACTTGGAATAAGAGTTCAAGAAAAATTTACTTACTAGAAAAGATTTACAAAACCCAGATAGTTAAGCTTTCAAGGTAGTGAATTTTGGATTAGATAGAATACCAAAGATGTTGAATGTTACAAAGGAAAGAGATCCGAGTTTCAAGGAAAATTTGTAAACATGTCTAAGAAATAATTTGGATAATTTTGCTTGGTCTTATGATGATCTTAAAGCTTTTAGACCAGATGTGATGACACATAAAATTCCTTTAATAGAAGGTTGTAAAATAGTTAAGAAAAAAAAAGAAAATTTAATCCATCATTTGAACCAGCTATGGAAGTCAAAATCAAGAAGTTGTTACAAGAATAAATCATATATCCAGTACTATATTCAACATGGCTTGCTAACCTTGTTCCAGTGAGAAAGAAAAATGGTGATATAAGGCTTTGTGTATACTTTAGAAATCTGATTGATGCCTCAAAAAATGATAAGTATCCACTTCTAAGAATTGATGAGATGCTAATTAAAGTTTCAGGTTGTCAAGTATATTGTTTCTTAGATGGTTTCTCAGGTTATAATCAAATCATGGTAGATAAGAATGATAAATATAAAACAACATTTATCACCAAATGGGAAACTTTCTCTTACCAAAGAATGCCATTTGGATTGTCAAATGTTGGAGCTACTTTTCAAAGAGCAATGAATTTAGCATTTAAGGATTTACTAGGCAAATTCGTGGTGGTTTATTTGGATGATATTACAATATTCTCAAAGAAAAAAGAAGATCATATTAATCATCTCCAACAAGTTTTCGATAGATGTCGTGAGTTTGGTATTTCATTAAATCCTAAGAAGTGTATCTTTGGGGTTAAATTCGAAAGCTTATTAGGCCATGTGATATGTCAAGAAGGAATTTCCATAGAAAATTCCTGAATCCAAGCAGTACAGAATATTGAACATCCCACAAGTAAGAAATCTCTTAGATCTTTCTTTGGGAAAATAAACTTTGTGAAAAAGTTCATCCCCGGGTTTACTGAAATTACCAAGCCTTTGATGCATATGCTAAAAAAAGATGTCCAAGTAGAGAAAACACCAGAATCAGAGAGAGCTTTATCAAAAATTAAAAATACTATACAAGAGACTCCATATTTGGTGAAGCCTAGGCTTAAAGAATACTTTTGGCTATATTCTTTTGCTTCGAATGATTCTATCGCTGTCGTTTTAACACAAAAAGATGATGAAGGTCAAGATGAACCAATTAGATTTTTTGGGTATCAGTTGAAAGGTTCAAAATTAAATTATTCAAACTTAGAGAAACAATCATTTACAGTCATCAAAGCACTTCAACATTTTAAGTATTATTTGGAAAGTTCATTAATCCACATTATGCTAATTGAACCTGCAGTCAAGCGATTCCTAGCCCAAAATGAGATTGGATTAAAAAAAGGAAAATGGCTTATAAAGTTGCAAAGTTTCAGATTTTCATTGGAAATATGCAAAAAAATTAAGGGAATGGGTTTAGCCAAGTTAATGACTAGAAAAGGTGAAGTATGTACACTTGACACCCATGAAGAGAATTGGTATGATAAAATTCTCAAATTTCTTAATACAAGGAAAATCCCAAATAATTTAACTGGAAGTCAAAAGAGAGCTTTCTTCAAAAGAGCACGAAGATTTGTTGTTAAAGATGGTATATTATATAGAAAGGATTTTCGGGGGGTTTTATTGAAATGTGTTCATAATGATCAAATTAGTTTCATTTTGGAAAAATTTCATGATCATTTGAATTTATTTTATGAATTACCTAAGTCAACTATGCAACATATACTTCGATATGGATATTACTGGCCTTCCATGTATCACAACATTAGTTCAAAGATTCAAACATGCTATAAATGTCAAATTCATGGGTCCAAAATTAAAAAGGCTAAAGCCCCTTTAAAGCCAATAGTTGCAGATAGACCATTTTAGCAATGGGGTTTGGATTTTATTAGTACAATTACTCCTTCAAGAGTTGGACACAAGTTTATTCTCACAGCTACTGATTATTTCACTAAATAGTCTGAAGCAAAGGCTCTAAGAGGAAGTTCAGCATCTGATGTGATTAAGTTTATAGAAGACCACATTCTAAGTAGATTTGTTCTACCCAAAGTATTAGTGTCAGACAATGGACCCACCTTCAAATCTAAAGAGTTTATAAAATGGGCATCAGGAAAATCTATTTTCTTATTTTCTTCATCAAACTACTATTCTCAAAGAAATGGCCTAGAAGAATCCACCAATAAAAAGCTTATCGCTTATATGAAGAAATTGATGGATGGAAATCCTGGAAATTGGATCAATTATCTACAATCCACATTATGGTCAGATCGAATTAGATTCAAGAGAGCTATTGGGACATCACCGTATAACTTAATCTATGGTTTGGTAACAAGAATTACAAATAAGATTGTAAGCTTAGCTTCTGAATTCGTATAAAGATATAGTAAAAAAATTGATAAAGATAAAAGTTTTATGACTTTGCTTATTAAAAGAAAAGCTGAAGTAGATAAAGCAAGGGATAATTTGTTACAGAATACCTCTCAAGTTAAAAGATGGTTTGATAGGAAAGCTTTAAAAAGAACTTTCAAGATAGGGGACCTTGTCCTATTATGGAATATGAAGAAACCGAATAAGTTTACATCGACGTAGATTGGTCCATTTCAAATTACAAAGCAATTGTCAGAGGATACTTACAAATTATCAACTTTGGATGACATGGAATTGCAATTTCCATATAATGTTTTGCATATAAAATATTATTTCAAACAATTTCATATAGCTTAAAGATGTCCTTACACAAAATAATATATGTATATACTATTAGGTATAATATTACTAGGAATATAGTATTAATTATTATGTTTAATTATGCTATTGGTATATAGTTAGATAAGTAGATAGTATATTATAATAATAAATATATTTAGGATAAATTTATTTAAATTAGAAAATAGTTTTCCTTCAAGTGAGGCAAGTGGAATCCTACAAGTGAAACAAGTGGAATCCTACAAGTGTGACAAGTGGAGAAGGTGTCTCATCCACCACTTAGTGAGGATTTTGACAAGTGGTTAGAATGCCTCAAAAGAGGAAAAATTGGTCGAAGACTCTTTGAGGGAATTTTAAATTTCTAGCACCTATAAAAAGAGGATTTGGTTGCCTAGGATTTCCTCATCTTCCAATTCAAGTTGAGTAAAGAAAGTAAGAAAAAGATAATTTGAAAGAGAAGATGGAGTTTGGGAAAATAATGAGAAAACCTTTTATTCCATATGTGATGGGATGTTGCCCTGAACATGTCTTAAAGGCTTATTTGAAAGCTAGAGCATGTAGAGCACCGAAGGAGTGTCCTTTCATGGCTTGGTTGGCCGATGAATTCTCATTCCTCATAAAAGGGTTAGAGATAGAGTCAAATGTTTGGGGGCAATATCAAGATTGCACCCAAGAAGAGGAGAAGAGAGAAGAGCAACCAACCAATGAAGAGTCATGGGCATGGGAAGAGGCCTTTGTCTCCCAAGAGGAAAATGAAGGACCCAATTAGGAAGAATAGAAGAGTATATCTGAAAAAGAAAATAAGAAAAGTGCTGAAGAAAAAGTTCTAGTAGATCAAGTTAAGACCTCCACGAAGCCAGAAAACAATAGAACAACCTTCATCACATCAGAAATTGCTTATGAGATAGTTAGAGAGATGAGGATTCCTACCAGAGTAACCCTCACAATTCTGTTCCCATCTCAAGAATAGTCCATGAAGGACTTGATAATGTACAATTTATTATTTTTCTTAGGAATGAGGTTTTGATACTATCAAAACTTATGTTTGATGGGAATTTTCCTCCAAAAATATTTCTGTTCAGCTGTAAAAGTTTAATAACAGTTTCACTTGTAAAAAGGGCTTGCATAATTTTCTTTAAGTTTTTAAGAGGGCAGAAATGTTGGCACATTTGGCCATTTCATGGAACAGCAAAAGTAGATACTCAAAAGACAATGATAGAGAATATGATAAAAAAGTATGCAAATGATATTAATTCCATCCCACTTTCGTCATAAAATTGATATTCAAATGAAAAGGCCGATGATAAATGGGCATTGGCTTACAATGGTCATCATAAGATTGATATGCATGATCTTGAAAGTCTCATCTCCATAACATAGACTGCCAAAGATGGAAAACAAGATTGGTTACCAATGTGCTAGATGGATGATTGAATGGCAAGAATTAAGTGGAACTTAACTCTAGGAACTACAATTCTTAGCAGAAATATATCCACTGTTAGCAAAAAAAAAAACAGGTTGTTTTTGAGGAAAATCCAGATCCAAGTTATGTTGAAAATCAAAAGGGTTTGCAAATATGGTTCCTGGAAAACATGCCACAAGTAATGGTTGTCACTATTACCACCATTTTCAGATACAAGAGCATTAAGACAAAGTTCAGCAACTGGCTTGAACATGCTTCTCCTAATGGATGCAAATATTATTATAATAAATTCACAAGTAGGATAAGCCTGCAGAATTAAATGTAGCTAAAAAGTAGTTTCATCAACCTAGCTTTTTGTAAATCCAGAACTTAATGAGACAGTCTTTGAGAGCTTGGTTTGAAAGAGAAGGGAGGCACCTATGTAAGATTGGGGTTAGTGAATGAAGGAAAAACACAAGCAAAGTAATAGGAACATATCAAAATATAAAAATCCATGACATTTTGCAAACAAAAACTGCTGCTGGCTATGCTTGGACTATTATTGGTACGGTAACTGTATTAGACAAAGATAAGTTTGTGCCCTCTGATTCCTATGCTATGCATCTACTTTGGTACTCTACTCATGTTTCAATTGATCAGGAAAATACAGACTTAAATTGGGACATGTTCAGTGTTCCGAAAACCTAAATGGTAGTACATGGCAACAGAGCATTAGTTTCCAAATGCAGCTGCAAAGAAGACAATGAAACAGTGATAGGCACTAACCTAGAATAGGGGCAAGGCCTCGCACACAACAAGTGGGAAAAACGTTCTTTAGTCCGAATTTCTACGACGATTTTACAAAAGCTAAACCTGCGACATAGTAATATGCAGAAATGAAGAGAGTTTTGAGGATATTGTTGTTGAGATTACAGACTATTTTTCGAAACTGTGCATTTACTGCGGAGGTGAAAGCGTTGAATCGTGGCATTTAGCCACTGGAATCGTAGGCCTCCTATGCATGGACTGTTACATATGCAACGTTGCAGCTGATGGGAAGACTATTAAGTAGCCAGGTGGCCGAGGCAAGGGCGCTCACTGCGGTACTAATTTTGGTGCAACGTGGGATGATGCGGCAGCTGCCAGTGAACCATCTGCATGGGTGGTTCAGTCCAGCGGAGCGTGAACCATGGAGGCATGGCTGTGCATGGGAGAAGCTATCCAGCAAAATTGGCAGCTGGCTTAACGGCATAGCGCATCATCCACAATATATCAGTACCCGTATCGAAAAATATATTCAAAGAAAAAGAATCCATGGGATATCATACATGAACTAGACACGTTTATCCACACTTGACGCAACGGCAGGGCCTTCTTTCGCGATGGTAGTTGATATACGGTTCTGGTAGGACAAAATAATTTGAAACTATTTTCCAGTAGTTTCAAGCTTGGTGCCTTCACATTCGAAGGCATTCTTAATGGTGCCAAGAAGCCAGCAGCAAATTCTACGTGGATTTAAAATGCAAATACAGATGATTTACTTATACACATTTATAAGGATCGACTTTCTTCATTTAAAAAAAAACCATATAGCTACTGACACCAACATCTACACTAAGGTGGATGCCGAATTACTTTCTTACTACCACCCCCCCCCGAAAACTACTAGGGCTTTAGTGGTTAATGATATTTAACATTTAAAAACTTAAAATCCTAAATAAAAATAAAATGACAATTGTATGAAGCTTTTATAGTATTGGAGATCTTAGATTTATTATTATTATTATATGGGTTTTCACTTATAAAAGAAATATTTATAATATTTACACATGCTAATGTTAACATGATTTTCTTCTAACTTTATGTATAAGTTACAACTTCCTAACTTGTTGGGCAAGTAAGATCTCCTAACTTGTTGGGCAGGTTATAACTTCCTTACTTGGGAGAGAAGTTAGCTAAGATATTTTGGAATATCTAACTACCTTTTGAATCCTATAAAAAGGCTTCAGGGGTTAGAAGAAAAATATATCACACACTTGGGATCACACACTCTTGGGGAAAAGAGCATTTATAAAAAAGACATTGTGGAAGATTACTTGTAAGATGACTTGCTAAAGAGAATATTTCAGCCTCTTTGTCATAGTCCTATGAGTTATGCTTATTGCTTTTTATTTTGTTTAAATTTTTTAGCTAGTGGTTTACATAGTATCATGCTTGGCAAGTAATTTTGGGATTTTTAGATTGCTCTTATTGTTCTTGTTGCATAAATGAAAATTTCTATTAAAATTTTGTCATAGAAGAGCTTCTGTTTGAAAGCCTTAAGAGCATTTTGGTAGTGAATTTTATTATTGTGCAATGTATAAGAACTGCTATTGAGATTGTTGTAAGAGAGCCTCTGTTTGTAGTCAAGCCGTTGAACGATTCAATAGTCAAGAGGGTTCAGAAAATCTTTGGTATTTTGATAAGACCAGAATAAATTCTTTTATCTTTAAAGTGAATCTCTGTGGTATTTCAATAAAAAATTGTCAAGTCTTTTGAAGGTTCTGTTGAATGCAATCGGTGACATCCATTATCTAGCTAAAATAAAGTCTAGTACATGATAGTTTACACAGCAATTTTTTAGGTAGCATAATTGGATTGTCTTGAAGAAATTGCTTATTTGAGCTTTGGAAGTTTGAACAATTTTTAGTTATTAAATTTGTGATAGCTTTATTGCGAAGTGTTTACTTGTATCATTTTACCTTGTTTAAACATTTGAGATCTTTACACAAATCTACTTTCTTTTTCTCTTCTTTCTATTTACATTGAATCTCGCTCTATTTCTAGTTTTCTTGTGGAACTATCTCTTTCTCTGGGGAAAATTAGAAGTAGATTCATAGAGTTGTGCAAAAATGTTTTTGCAAAACTTTATTTGTTACAAGTAGGTATTATAAGGACCGCATAAACTAGGCAATTGAACAAAATAAGAACTCTCAACAACTCACAGTACTTGACAAAGTTGGTTAAATCTCTTTAAGATAAGTCATTTATAGTTTAACACACAACCCAATCATTTCATTTTTTGCAACAGCATACTGCAACAGCACACACACATACTCACATTAACTACTGAGTCTATTTGGAGGTATCTAGGCCTTGGTGTTGCCAGAAGACCAGCAAGTACCTAAATCCTATTCAAGGACACTCGTTGGCAGTTGCGTCCCAAACGATCACCAACAAGAACAATAAGAAATCCATGAAAACACACATGCACCCAAGTAAGTAGAAAAACATAAAGAATATCGAATCCCTTTGAAATCACACCCTATTCAAACCTTTGAATCCTTTCCAAATCTGGAAACTACCAAAGTCACAAATTTGTTATAGTTTTATTAATGAAAAAGGGACTTCACATTTCTAGAATAAGAAAAACCATAGAGTTTGTGGATGGATGGATGTTGTGGACTCACTACCTATTGCATGAAAAAGAAACCATGTTTTAATTATCCATATCCTAATTATTCGTAACAAAATTCAAAGCTAGAATCTAGACACCAATAATCAAATAATAAAATAGTACATACCATCATCAAGCAATGAATTACCACTATGCCTAGCAATTATTAACAAAGAGTTAGAAAATCACACCAGAATAAAAGAAAATATCAAAGAATGTGTAAAATATTTAAGAAATAGAAAATGTACTAATGATGTTGTAAAACAAAAATTTTGAAAAATTAATAATGTAAAAAATAAAAAGTCTAAAATAAAGAACGTGAAACAAAAAGTTGTAAAACAAAAATGTGTAAAACCAAAAACATGTAAAACAAAAAGGGTGAAAAACTAAGGAGCCACTTATATAGTTAGCATGGATGCCTATCTCCCCCATGACTAAGTTGAAAGGAGGAGATTTGAAATATTGAGTATGGTTGTCCATCCAATGAGGCATTTGTTGTATTAGCTAGCTTATGCTCATGGAAAGGTTTGACGGGTTATATGTTGACTAGCTATTTCTTATCTAGGCTCTCAAGTTTGTAGATCATCATGGCCCCAAAAGGAAAAGTTTCATAAATTATATAAGGTCATTTCCACAACATTTGGAACTTAGTTCATTGAGGTACATGCATGGAATTCTAGTAGAGGACCTTATCTCCCAATTGAAATTTTATTTTTCTAATTTTAAGGTCATGTCACTTTTTGTTGAATGCATTGTGCAACTCGTTAGATGATAGGGCCACCAATTGATTTTTGTCTAGCAAGTTGAGATTCATTAATCTTTCTTTTTGTGCCAAACTCAAGTCAAAGTCAATGTCATAAGTTGTTGAAAGTGTATGGATCTCGGATTGAATAAGAAGTATTGGTAATTTTTTATACACAAGTTCATAGGAAGTGTAGCCTATAGGAAGTTTCCATGTTGAGCAGTAGGCCCAAAGGGCATCATTGAGTTTCATGCTCTAGTCTTTCCTATATTTTTTGATAATTCTTATTAGAATCCTTGTGATTTCCCTATTGGTAACCTCAGCTTGATCATTGGCTTGGGGATGGTAGGGTGTTATGAGTTTATGTTCAAACTCTAAGTATTACATGAGCTTTTGAAAGGTAATGCCTATAAAGTGAGTTTCATTATCAAAAACTAATGCATGTGGCATACCAAACCTATTTACAACATTTTGTTGTACAAACCGAGTAGTAGTAGAAGATGTATCATTGGTGATAGGTACTACTTTTACTCATTTTGTACAATAGTCAACAATGACTATGATGTACACCTTTCCATTTAACATGGGTGTGATGGAACCATGAAATCAATGCCCCATATGTCAAAGAGTTTTATTGGTTGAATCCATTGTTGAGGTCCTTCCATTCAAATAGTCATTCCACCATCTTGTTGGTAACATTTGCAAGAGTGAACATATTGATGAGCATCTTTAAAAATTATTGGTCAATAGTACTTGCCATTAGGATTTTAATGGTCGTGCATCTTCCACCATAGTGGCCCCCACAAGGACCTTCATGAGCATATTAGAGAATGTGCAATTGATTAGCATCAGGGACATACCATCGAACCAAACCATCAATGCACACCTTGTAGAGACGTCCATTGATCTCCATGAAGCATTTCACCTAGTGAAGAAACTATTGTTTCTTTCAGTGGTCTAACCCTTGTGGCATCTCCTAGGTGAGAAGATAGGTGAGAATGCCATCATACCATTTGGGTTTAGTGGGTAATTATTTAGTTATAACCCTAGAAAAGAGGAGTTCATCAGGAAACATATTAGATAGTGGGTTCTTCTCCTCTTTATTGTTCCATCTCAATCAAGACAAGTGATTGGAAACCACATTCTCAGTGCCCTTTCAATCTACAATTGTAAGATCAAATTCTTGTAAGATCACCAGCCATCATATGACATGGGGGCTCATTGTTGGCTTGTTCATTAGGAAGCAGATGGCACTATGATCCTTGTGTATGAACACTTTGTATTCAAGCACATAATGCTTGAACTTCTCTAAAGCAAACACCACTATCATCAATTCTTTCTCTGTGGTGATGTAGTTTAATTATGCACCCACAATGCTTTAGCTAGCATAATGGATGTAATATGGACATTTCTTGTCATCCATTTGCATAAGCACAACTCCCGAGGCATAATTTGATGCATTTTTCATAACATGAAATGGTCTAGACTAAATGGGTGCTTGTAGGATTGGAGTTTCTACAAGTTTCTCTTTTAGTTGTTGGAATGCTTATTCACATTCCACAGTCCAAACAAATGGAGCATTTTTCTTTGTTAGCTCCACCAACAGTTTTGTGATCTTAGAGAAATTCTCTATGAATCGCTAGTAGTAGCCAATATGTCCAAGGAATGACTGAACATCTTTGATAGTTTTTGGTTGGCAGTTTATTCCTAGGATGACCCTTTTTTTTGGGGGTCAACCCCAATTCCTGCTTATGATATTCTATGATGCAATATAATGACTTCTTGGACCATCAGGTGATTCTTTTGCTAGTTGAGCCTGAGGTTTATCTCAGCACATTGTTTTAGTACTTGTTCAAGGTAGTCTAAGGCTTGCTCAAATGTAGCTCCATAAGTGGAGAAGTTATCCTTGAAGACTCCCACACCACTACTGATCTGCTATTGAAAAATTCTTAGGACTAGATGTTGAAAGGTAGTAGAGACATTACATAGACCAAAAGGCATCTTGCGATATGCAAAAGTTCCCGAGGGACTTGTGAATGTTGTTTTGTCTTGGTCCTTTGACACAATTTGGATTTGGTTATAGCTACTATAACCATCTAGAAAACCATAGTAGCAATTCTAATATATTGTATCTAACACATGATCAACGAATGACAACAAAAAGTGGTTCTTAAATGTTGCCATATTTAGTAGCCAAAAATCAACGCAAACCCACCACTTGCCACCTTTCTGAGGTACAATAAAGAGTGGGCTAATCCACTCACTATCCACAATGGGATAAATGAATCCCACCTTGAGGAGTTATCTAATTTCCTCCTTGATGATCTACTTTAGTTTGGGGTTCAATCGCCTTTATGACTATCTCTTTGGCTTCACGGTCAAGTCAGTGTAGATGCGATGCTAGCATATCCTAGGATCAATTTTTGTTAGTTTAGGATATGACCAAGCAAAGGTTGCTAACTATTTTTCAACTACATTTCACAACATATTTTTCTGTTTTGGAGCAAGATCTGCATTAATTATGATTGGATTTCCATTTTTTAAGAACACATATTCCATTATGGCTAATAGAGTTTTTAGTTCAAGGGGATCTTTCTTAAAATTTTTAGGAATTTCCAACTCTTCCCAATAGGTGTCATCATTTGCACCATTAGAGAGTTGGTGATGAACTTGATCTAGTTCATTCATGCTTGTCACATATGTGCATGTCAAGCTCTCAGTTGGTTCCATGCAAAGTGTGCTACTCTCAGAATCAACAATCAGCCACTGGGTGCCCTCCTATTTTATGGCTATTGCATACAGACACCTTTGAATTTCTACTTCTAGTGCACACTACTTGCATGCAAAGATGGATGCTTGTTTCACTATCCAAAGTTTTTGCACATAACTGCACCCCATATCATTGTACATAATGCATGGAACTCACTTCTTCTCGATCTTCCCAAATACATTTTCTTTAGATATTTCCAAGGAAATATCTCTTATGCCAATTCTTACATCAAAAATATCTAGCCATGTCCTTTCCATGATGATTGGGAAGTCCTCTTTGTAGTTCTCATCTTGATCACTAGGAAATTAGTAGGGTAAGATCACCCATAAATAGTGGTCACAATGTCTTCTACTAGTTCCAATGGAACAGTGATGAACTAGTCTGCCAATTCTAATATGATATTGCTCTTCTTGAGAAGAGGTACATTCCATGCAGTATACATCTCATGAGAAATTAGGTTAACACAGGAACTTGAGTTAAGAAGAACTTTGGATGGTTCATTCCTAGCAATTTTCAAATAAATAAGAGGACTTCCAAGATCTGCTAACTTCCTAGAAGGTTTCCAGCACAAATCCAATTAGATACAACATGAGTAAGCATCATATAATGGATCCTAGATGATGTTTGGTTTGAAGAAAACTTGAAGGAATTTGATACAGAGGAAGATGGAGGAATAGTATTGTCAACTGTAGGTGTATTTGAGGACTTAGGTGGCCTGCATGGTTAAAAGAAATATCTTTCCTTTAATTGAGTATTCAAACCACTTGGTTGATAAATTGGTTATAGATTAATCACCTTGGTAGCATTATGTTGTTGTAGTTGAGCTGGGAGTTCACCCTGTATAGTTGGAGTAGGTGGTAGCTATGCGAATGGAGGAGGAAGATGTGTAGGGACAAGAGGAGGATAAGGGTAAGAGGTGGTATTCCTTCTTGCATGTGGAGAATGAGTTTGATAATAATCATAAGGATGGTAGTGAGATTTGAAAGTAGAAACATGACTAGAGGAGTACCCATATGGATCAGGTTATCTATAAGGGTATTGCTACCTTGGTGGTTCTAGTACCCATGACTATGATTGCTGTCAGTACCCATGATTGTGGTTGCTATCATTGTTGATATTGCCCATATGGTTGTGGTGGAGTTCCACTTGGATAATACTATTGTTGTTAGTGAAATTGCCTAGAATTACCTTGAGGATAAGGTAATCTTCTGAGTGTTTTCCTTTGTGCTAGTCATGGATTCAAGGCATACACCCTAGATTCCTATAAGTGTGACAAAATAGGATAACATCCTTTATGATATTCATAATGATAGACATCACATCCATCATCATTATCTGATTTTCTTCTTGCAACTTCCTCTATTGTAGCAATCTTGCCCTTACCTCTTTGATAAGCACATTCAACTTTCTTGCACCTCTTGCACTCACAATCATTACCTTGTTCTTTGGACTCTTTAACAATTTTTAGGATAGCTTGAAATATTCTGTCCATGTAGTCCCATAACTGATCAACCTTGGCCATAATTTTGGATTGAAATTTTTGGAGTGGTAAGGCTTTTCTATTCACTACCTCATGAAGTGTTGATTCCTTCTCACTATCACAAAATCAAACCTCCTTCTTGTGGATGGAAGGGATTGTGGTTATACTCCTCTGCACTTTCTTATTTTTTTAATTTGCCTTCCTCTTTAGCTAGCTACTTAATCAATCTTTAGATCTAATGAACACTTAATTTTGATAGTCATCCTTGGGCATAGATTCTAATGAGTCATTGTTGGTTGGCTATGTCAACAAGGCCTTGTTGACAAGGCTTCGTCGATGCATTTCATCCTATGTCAACGAGGCCTTATTGACGCAGTGTCTATCTATCACCTATAAATATGCACCTACCAGCTACATTTATGGGGAATCTAGATTTTAGCAATAACAAAGCTCTTGCATTTTTTCCATTTAAAAGTTGGAATTTTTTACCTAAGTGCCTATAGCAGGAGTCATTGAGTGTATGGATCTTTATTCAAGCATTGTTGTACTTGAGCACGACCATGTATGCAATAATAAAGATGAGCTTTTTGATAAACCTTGTAACACTTTGGATAGATTAGCTATTTTACTTATGCATTCAATGTTTTCAATTATTTATTAATTGTTCTCAATTAATTCAAAAATATTTTCTAAGCAATTGAGTTAATGAGTTTATTAAGCTAGATAGATTAAATACATAAGTATGACTGCTTTGAGCATAACACATATTTTCTTGGTAATCCTAGTAGTGTTATTGCTTAGTATGCCCAGTAATGAAGCGCTTGGTCACCCAACAATGGATATGTGGGTTTAAGACATGTACAAAAAGTGGAAATAGATACTTATGTTAGGATTAGTTAAATGATTAGTTAATTGGTAATTTATATTAGTTAATTAAACTTCTTTTATCTACATTTCGAGCACCAAAAATATAAAATACAAAATGATAAAAATCATATGCCTCAGTTACACTTAACTATACCAACATACATCACAAGTGTAATTGGGAGGATAATAATTGACCTTAAGGCTAGATTCACTTCCTAAAGGGCTAGTACACTAAAAATGATAAAGTTTACAAAATTTAATTAGATCGTGCATGAATGCTTGTGATTTGTATGGTTGGGCATAGGGGTACCTCACCACTCATCATTGGCACTGTTGTCAGGGACTTTGTTTGTGGAACATGCAATATTTAGGTCTAAGTGGATACCACTAATATCATTGTACAAACCTAAAAGTCAATAACATTCCCACTATACATAAATTATAAAAGCACACTGATAATTTCATTTTTTTTTTTTTTTACAAAATGTCTTCTTCCTCTTATAAGCTTGAAGATACTAAACCACCAATCCCATAGGAATGCAAGGTGGCATACACACATCTATATGAGTTTGTGCTAAATTTCACCTTCATCCTACATCAAGATGAATAGATGCAATGGCGTGATATGGAGGGCAATGTCATTTTGCCCCCCGATAGATCTATGCCCGAAATGCTGTTTAAAACCCTTAAGAAATTAGGCATAGTAGATCTTCACAAAGAGTATGTTGTGGATGGATATGACACTTGGAACTATTATCCCACTGAAACATAATGTAAGCGAGATAAATGTTAGGAGAAACTCCATGAAGCTACAAAGGGAAAACATTACACTAACCCTTTATTCCTACTAGATCAAGAGGACAATGAGGATTCTTCCTTGGAAGGGTCTCAACATGAAGATTCTCCACCCCCTACTAATGATGATGAGGGTGTGAACTTAACCCTGTGATTAGCTATTCATAATCTATATTCACTGAAGAGTGATAGCCAAGGTAGGGACTTGGGTGAACATCATAATAACAAGGGATCTAATGATGGTGATCGTAAAAAGTGTAAGAGTGGTGGTAGACACCGCAATGGCGGTGGTAGTTCACCTTCCTCTTCATCTTCTTCATCCAATTCCAAAAATTCCTCTTCATTTGAAAATTCTCATGGAAGCCATCATTGAAAAAACCATGATGAAGGTCATGGATGAAATAACAATAACCATGAAGGCCACCAAAATTGAAGGGGTGGCCAAAACCTTCATTAGCGTCATCAACACAGTGATGATGATAAACCTTTACTAGTGACTCAAAGTATGCTTAACATTGCAGAGGTAGTAAGAATTCCAAATAGTCATATGAAGGATGGTCGGACCAAGTGCCTAAATATGAACAATATCCTAAGATTTTAGGGGGATACAATTCTAATCTGCAAATACATCTACAAGCTTTTCAAGATGCTTGTGCCTTATAGAACATTGAGAATAAGTGGTAGAAACTCAAGCTTTTTCCAAGGACACTCATTAAGACAGCTAAAAGTTGGTACTAGTCCTTAGAACCAGAATCTATCCGAAGATGGAGTACCATGTTAGAACTATTCAATGAAAAATATCAAATGTACTCTATAGTGTCTAATCGGAGAGGGCAAATCCAAGGTTGTAAACAAGAAGAAAATGAACCCTTGGATGATGTCATGGGCTGATACTATTCACTCTTACATAGATGCCCTAGCCATGGTTACTCTCAAAGGAAACAACTTTGCCACATCATAGATGGGCTCAAGGCAGAAACAAAAAGAACCCTTGGGGTGTATGCCCAAGGGAGGTTGTTTGAAATGAGGGCTCACTAGATCCAAAGGCTAATTAAGCAAGTAGAAAAAGAAGAAGGTGACCTACAAAAAAGGAAGAATGCTGAAGAGTATAATAGGGACCCATCCATCAAAAAATGAGAGGTCTGATTTTGTGATGATGAGGAGTCACCACTTGATGAAGTGATGAACAAAAAGATCTTGCCTATCCAAAAAATTTTTTTGACATTTCAACCAATGTTGACAAGTTATGGAACTCCTTGGATGGAAAGTTTCAAACCACTTTGAAGATTGCTAAAGAATCCAAAGAGTAAAATAGTGATTATAAACATAAACAGTGAAAAGAAGTTGAATGTGCCTATCAAAGAGGTAAGGGCAAAGCTGCTACAGTAGAGGAAGTTGTGGAATCTAACTCTAATGATGAAACTAAATGTGACATCTATCAATATAAATATCCAAAGGGATGCTACCCTATGGTGTCACACTTACAAGAGTCTAGAGTGTATGCATTAAATCCTCACCTAGCATGTAGACAAGCTCCAAGACAATTGCCTTATCCTTAAGGAAATCCAAGGTAATTCCACCAATGGTAATAAGCTTACTACCCAAGTGGAACTCCTTCACAACCTTATGAATAGTATCAAAAATGGTTCCAACCACAATCATGGGGGGAATGCCACCACCAAGGCAGTAGTACCCTTATAGGTAGCCAGATCCATACAGGTACTATGTTCAACAACCTATCTCCCCTAGAAGTTTCATAAGTCATGCATCATTCTAGCATCACTATTATCCTTCAAAGTAGCACCGAACACATTCATCATCTACTTGAGGGGAAAACTTGTATTCGTATCCTTATCATCTTCCACATCCCTCTACACCTACACCTCCACCTTCAACTCAGTTACCTCATGTGCCATCAATGTAGGGGTGAAATTCCTTCATAGTTGTAGCAATGAAATGCTACAAGGGTTGTACACTCATAACTACTTTTTCAACCAAGTGGTCCAGATAATCGATCAAGAAAACAACCTTCCTTCTAGCCCAACAGTTCTCTCTAGCTCTCACAACCTACTCCAGTTGATTATCTTGCATCTCCAATACCCTCATCCTCTACATCAAATACCTTCAAGCATCCTTCAAATCAAGTGTTGCCTAGGATCCACACTATAATGCTAACTCATGCTATTTCTGACTAGAACAAGTCTAGAAACCTTCCTACAAAAAGATCTGATCTAGGAACTCTACTCATCTTTCTACAAATTACTGAATAAGAGCCATGCAAGGCCCTTCTTAACTCTGGTTCTGGAATTAACCTCATCTCCCATGATATGTACAAAGCCTAGAACCTACAACCTCTTAAGAATATCAACATCCATTTAGAATTAGCAGATCAGTTGATTATAGTTCCTTTGGGATTAGTAGAGGACATTGTGACCACAATTTGTGGGTGTTCCTATCCTACTAATTTTTTGGTAATCAAGGTGGACAACTGCAAAAGTGACTTCCCCATCATCATGGGAAGAGCTTGGTTAAGCACAGTCGATGTGCGAATGCGTATAAGGAACTTATCTCTTGAAATATCTAAGGAGAATGAGTTAAGAAAAATTAAGAAGAAGCATACACCATGCATTGCATACAGCGATAATATGTGCAATTGTGTGCAAAAGATTTCGTCAATCAAAGTACATACATTAAGGCATGCAATCAGTATGCACAAGAAATTAATATTCAATGGTATCTGTACACATCAACCACAAAGAAAGAGGGCACCCAATGGCTGATAGTTGATTTAGATAGCAACATGATATGCATGGAGCCAATTGAGAGCTTAACTTGTGCATATGTAGAAAGCATGGATAAAATTGAACAAGTCCATTTCCAACTCTCTAATGAATATGATGATAACTATTGGGGAGAGTTGGAGATTCATGATTACTTCAAGTAGGAGCCATTAGAACTAAAAACTTTACTAGTTGGAATGGAGTATACATTTTTAAAGAATGGCAAACTAGTCATCATTAATGTCAAAATTTCTCTTGAACAAAAAGAAAAGTTTTTGAAAGTGGTGAATTAATGGTCAATAGCCTTTGCTTGGTTATATCCAAAGCTAATAGGAATCAATTCAAGGATATCCCAACACCACATCTACATTGACCCAGCCATGAAGCCTAGAAGGTAGTTGTAGAGGTAGCTAAATCCCAAATTGAAACAAATTGTTAAGGAGGAGATAGAGCAAGTCCTCAAGGTAGGGTTTATCCATCCAGTCGTGGATATCAAGTGGGTTAGCCCACTCGTAATTGTACCAAAGAAGGATGGTAAATGGTGGGTCTGCATTGACTTTAGGTTGTTAAATATGGCAACATTTAAGGATCACTTTCCTTTTCCATTTGTGGATCAAGTACTAGATACCATATTCAGGCATTGTTATTATAGTTTCTTGAATGGTTATAGTGGCTATAACCAAATCCAAATTGCACCAAAAGACCAAGCCAAGATAACATTCGCAAGTCTCTGGGGAACTTTTGCATATTGTAAAATGTTGTTTAGCCTATGCAATGCCCTTGCAACATTTCAAAACTTGGTCCTTAGTATCTTTCAACAATAGATCAATAATGGTGTTGAAGTCTTCATGGATGACTTCTCCACCTATGGAGCTACCTTTGAGTAAGCCTTGGACCAACTTGAGCAAGTACTAAAGAGATATGTTGAGAAAAACCTATGGCTCAACTGGCAAAAGAGCCATCTCATGGTCCAAGAAGGCATTGTGCTAGGGTACCAAATTTCACAAAAAGGGACTGAGGTAGACCCAAAAAAGATAAGGGTCATCCAAGGAATAACATGCTAACCAAAGACTGTTAAATATTTTCAGTCATTCCTTGGATACACTGGTTACTACTAGTGCTTTATCGAGAATTTCTCTAAGATTACAAAGCCATTGGTAGAACTTACAAAGAAAGATGCACCTTTCATTTGGACCAAGGAATGTGAAAATGCATTTCAACAATTAAAAGAGAAACTCATAGAAACACCAATCCTACAAGCACTAGATTAATCCAAACTATTCCATATCATGACAGATGCATCTAATTATGCTTTAGGAGTAGTACTCATGGAGATGGACAATAAGAAATGTCCATATTATATCCACTCTGTGAGTCGAAGCATTGTGGGAACATAGTTAAATTACACCACCACGAAGAAGGAATTAATGGTAGTGGTGTACACATTGAAAGGTTTAGACATTATGTGTTAGGTTATAAAGTTTAGACATGCGTAATAGACAATGGTGAACAGAGATGAAAACTACAACGATGACATGCAAGAAACGTGCAATGACAATAGATGGAATTGGCCTTGCCCCCTCTCTCAAATAGTAGACGTGAACACTATGGTCTCTATGACCAAGTAGTGGCAGGTGCATGAATGGTGAGGTGTGCAAGGAATGGATGATGACTAGGCATGTGTGCGGGTGACATGCAATGGTAGTAACAATGGTAGAGACATGTGCATTAGCAACAGTTAATGGTGCACAAGAGCCATAGCAAAGAGAGTTAACATTGCAGTCAGCTATAACTAGCGACACATGATGAGCAAATGACTATAGGTGGCACAGTCAATGACATTGTATCTCTCTCTCTTCCTACAGCTATATGCGTAGCAGAGAATAGCAAATAGAGGCATGAATTACAGTGGTAGGCACATCCAAATCAGCATGTGCATGGCATCGTACGCAACTATGGTAGTGCATTGTCACAACAAGCTTGATCACATTGTCTCTCTTACTCATGGGCCAAGTAGCAGGGTTTTCTGCCCAATAATGGACACCACTAGTAGCACAAACCAGTAGCAACAACGGGGAACCAAGGAAAAGTTTAAATTTATTAATTACTTACTATATTTTCATGAAGTCTTAGAATTCAAAATAGTTATTCAATCTAAATTCTCCCAATCTTCTAGTTTAATTTACTATTTTTTAAAACATCACATAGCCCTCTCTAGCTGAGACTATTCCTGAGCTTCCATACCCATGTGGGAGGTATCCTAGGCAATCGTCTCCTTAAAATAGCTTTTTTTGGGTATTAGTATATCCAAAATCTACACATCAACACCTTTTTGGTGCTAGATGGAGGGTCATTTTTCTAGCCTTTGTTTTCCATTTTTTTGAAATATCAGTTTTTCTTGTCATTTTCTATTTGTAATCCTGTTTTGTTGTCTCAAAATTGTTGTTTCCCTAAATTTTATTTTATTTTATTTTGCACTCCTTATTGAAAACCTTGTCTCCAAAACCTTTGTTTTTTGATTTTTTTTCTTGTTTCTTTTCTTGAAAAATTGATGTTTCCCATTTTTTGAATATTATCATTAGAATCCTAAACTTTCTTTTTCCCAATTATGATGTTAGCAGTCCTTACCTTAATCTTGACTTTGGTGAGGTGATTTTCATTAAATATTTAGTTTTAAATTTACTTTTATAAAATTTTCATTTCACTATTTTCCTTTTAAATTTTATATATTGCAATTTTCTACATTTATTATTTTTGTCTTTTAAATAGCAAATTTTAGTTTTCTATTAAAAAATAATAATATTATTTCAATATTCTTCTTTTCACCT
Organism: Gnetum montanum; assembly: GCA_015680685.1. NCBI lineage: Eukaryota > Viridiplantae > Streptophyta > Gnetopsida > Gnetales > Gnetaceae > Gnetum > Gnetum montanum. Next base: position 624,329 of record MNCI01012686.1, read on the forward strand.
AATTTTATAGTTTTATTTAACCATTTATATTTTATGATTTTTGTTTTATGAGCGAACCTTCCCAACAAGAATTACTTACCTTTGCCCCTAACCAACCAACAGCCCATCTCTTTACGTTAAGAAAACAACAAGCTTCATGTTTCCCAAGTTCTATCCCTAGAAGAACTTGAACAAGGATGGTAGCAAATCAACCTCTAGATTCCTTGGTGAGCAATCCCTTTAACTTCACCAAATATCATGATATCCCACAATTACTCCAAAACATAAACTTGTTCTTTGATCCCACAACCCCTACTAGTGATACCCACCAACATATACAATGTTTTGAAACCTTACTAGGGATCCATAACATTGTACAAAACAACATAGCATATAGGGTATTTATGACAACTTTTAGGAGTGAAGCCACCCAATGGTTTTTTATGCTTCCTAATGCCTCCATTAACTTATGGAAAGAATTCAAAAATAATTTCATGCTTCAATTCAACAAATTTACTAGCCTAGCCATAACATCAAATAATTTCACAAGCTTAAGAAAAATACTTGGGGAAAATATCTATGACTACAACCTAAGATTCCTTCATCAACTTGCTTATGTGATAAGTGAGATGCATCCACAACCCGATGGCATCCTCAATTTTTACTTGTCCATCATTGACTCAATCTTTGCCTATGCCATCAAATCTGATCCCAACATAACAAAAATATAGGAAGTGATGGCTAAAGCTATTGAGTTAGAACAAATTACCCTCATGAATAGTATTCAAATCCAATTTAAAATGATGAGTGTCAATAACCCTATGCAATCTAGTCCTCTACCTTTAACAACTTTTCCAATGACCAATACTTTGTCTTAGACTCCTTCCCCCCTTAAACTAACTTAACCTTCAAACAATTATTTTCAAAGTTCAACATCTTTTTCATTTCTACCATCTAACATTGATTTGAATGATGACCAATTAAAAGACTTAATCCAATCAATCGTAAATCCAAATGGGATATCCAATCCAATTGGACCTACAACTGAAACTCAAAATCAAATGACCCAAATATAATGTCACTTCAAAAACTTTCCAATGAAGTAGTTGAGTTAAAGTGAAACAACAACAAGGTTCCTATACAATCTAAAAAGTCAAGTACATCAATCAATGACAACTATTGTTGTCTTCAGAACACTAGGCAACATTCTGAGAAAACTTGTCCTCAATTTTTAGTACCATATGATGATAATGCCCTAAATCAACAAAATGAGAAAACCCCTATCATGGTCCTTAATGTACCTCATGAAACAGAAAATGAAGAGGTTTTCTCATTAGAACAAGTTATGGTAAGTAACCCCAACCCACATAACACTTGCTACTGTAGACTTAGTAACATTATGAACAACACACAACAACAAACTAGGAATGATCCTTATACTCCTTCAAACAAAAGAGCTCCTAGTTAAAACAACACAAATACTTAACCCAGGTCATCCCAAACAAATGTCCCACAATGACCAAAACCCCCTTTATACCTAGAAGAGCTCCACCTCAACAAAAGGCCAAAGACATACATAAGACTTATGATCTAGTTGAGAATTTGAAAAGAGTTAAAGCCAACATTTCGATGTATGATCTCCTACACTTTAATGAAATGAAAGAGATGATTCAAGAGATAGTTCATAGACTTAAAAACAATAAAGAAAAATCTTCAACAATCGAAAGGCAAGTTCATTTTGTAGAAAGTTCTAACATGTTATCAATACAAAATGCAAGTAATTCCATGATGAGCAAGAAAGAGTAACCTCCTTTCCTAATAACTCTAATTATTTTAGGAAAGAACATTCATAATTGTTTGATGGATTTTGAAGCAATTGTTAGTGTCATGCCACTTGAGGTATGTAAAACCTTAAAAGCACGGATGCTATCAGAAGTGAGAAGTGTGATACAACTCGATGGATCTAACGTGCCTGTAGTAGGGTTATTAAAAGGAGTGAAAGTACAACTTAAAGAATATCTTACATTTACATGTTATACACATATCTTAGTAGTTGATATGTCATCTACTTATGATGTGCTCTTATCTAGGACTTTTAGAGCCAAGTTTGGGGGCTTCTTTAGGCCAGATTTCTTAGAATTATTAATTCCTATTAAAGGAAAGTTTGAATACATGGTCATACCAAGAGAGCCTTTCTATAAACTAGTTACAACCTCTAATTAGCAAAATTAATCTTTGGAAAGTCAAAACACTAATCTTTATATTGGAGTTATTGAGGTTGAGCATGTTGAACATGTTATAAATGACCATGTGAGTGAAATTACAAAAATAAATCTTTTTCTCATACAGATTCCACCCAAGCCTATCAAACTTCTAAAGAAGGAGAAGAAATTTATAAAGATATCTTGCCTTATCATCAACATAATGGAAAGAGATTTCTTTTGGATGACCTACCACCTTTAGGAGAGGACAAAGCTATAAATGAGATCCTAGCCATTAAAACATTAGGAGGTTTGCTAAATTTTGACAACATATCCATGGAACATGTTCCTAGATAAGCTATATTTGATAACCTACAAAAACTTAGATCTGTTAGACCTAAGATTGAAACTTGGATGAAAGAAGAACTTGATGAACTTTTAGAATCTGAAATTATTCATCTTATGAAACATTTAAGTTGGACATCAAATTTAGTTCCTGATAGAAAATGAACAAGTGAATTACAATCATGTATCAATTTTTGTAATTTCAATCATCGACAAATTGTTAAAAGGTGGTTTGACAAGAGATATGTAGGTAAAGTCTTTAAAATAGAATATCTAGTCCTTAAGAGACATAGAGCATCTGGTCAAACAAATTCTCAAAATAATTTCTCCCCTATGTGGTCAGGCCCATGCCAAGTTACAAATGTCATTGGCCCCAATGTTCAGAAAATTGCTACTTTGCAAGGATATGAGTTACCTAGAAATTTTAATGCATTTTATCTGAAGCATTTCTACTCAAGTGTTCCACGTGGACACCTGATAGATCCTTAGTTGCATGTTTTCTTTCTCTTCACCATGCATTTCATTTGTATATAGTTTCATTTGCATATTTTCTTTGCATCTCCATCATTTCTTTCTTAGCATATTAGTTTTGGTTTGATTTGTATTTTTCATATGATTTTAATAACCATTATGCTTGTTCAAATTACTAGGCATTGGGTCATCATAACACCATTGGAAAATAATGCAAGTATACTGCTTTATATGATATATCCTATTACTATAATCTCCTTTATATTATATATTTCAATAAAGCTATGATTCTTCCTAATCTTTTTCAAGGTTTTAGTTTATTGGTTATGTTGGATTATGGAGGATGAGATTTATGCTACTTATCATGTAATCATCATGATTATGTAAGTGTAGGATATGTGATGTTGGAGAATGGCTAACCATAATCACTAGGTGACCTTGGAAAATGCCTTTTTCCCTCTCATAATTCCCAACTCTCAAGTGTGATAATCCATGGCTATCCTATAGGCAACGTTGTGAAATGTGTTCATCTCCACTTGAAAACCCTTAGCCACCTAGGAAACTTGCTATGTTGCAATTAGATTGTAATAAAAGGCGCATGCACAAGAGTTGAACTGCACCATGGGCAAAGTTTTGAAAGGACCATGTTCTTTGGCAATGTAGCTAATTGGCTAGACTCATGTTGGAATTCCTACCTTAAAAATGAAGTACACCATGAACAAAGTCTCCTAAAAAAAAAAAAAAGAACCATGTTCATTAACAATGTAATAAGTTCTTGAGTGTGATGGGATTCGGTAGCAATCCTCACCCTAACCTCCATTTTCCCTTTTCAACCTATTTCCCTAAAATTCAAAAAGAGAAAAGAAAATAATCCCTTTTCACCCATTCCCTTTTTGAATGTTAAAAAAAGAATACAGATCCAAAGAAAAATTTGAAAGTTATGGCTAGCTATGATCTAAAATAAGCTTGTCCTCATTAAGTTTTGCGTAAGTCTCGTGCTCAAAGTAGTCCACATACCTTTTTACTTTTACCTTGTGAGAAGATTGGGAATGAGATCTTAATTTTATATATATAGAGTTAAAATAATGAATTATATGTTTAAATTTTAATTAAACAAGGTGGTGTGATTAAAGGTGACTCATGTTTAGTGCTTTTTTGCTTGTGTGATTATTCTAATCATTTTAAAAAAATATTATAGTTTACTCCCAATTTCATTTTGTCCTTATTTTATGATCCTTTTGATTCTTAATATTTTACATATTCTTCCATCATTTTAAAATTTCAATAGTTTTGCTATGCTTGCACTTGCATGCAATTAAAAATTTGAGGGCTAAGTATTGATGTGAACACTTTCTATGCTCTCATGAAACCATGATTATCAACATCTCTATCTCTTTCTCTATCTCTCTATATATATAAGAAGAGAAAACCAATAAGATATTAAAATTGCAAACAACAATTTTGCAACAAGATGAAATATTCTATTGATTTAGGAAAGAGGTTATATATTATATTAAAGAATTATAAGGCAACCTATTAGTCTTCTTCACCAATGTGTTTTCAAATATATATGTCTTTTAAAAAAATATAACTTAGCTTTTTCTTTTAAGAATAGGACATGGGGTTGTTCCAAGACAGAATAATTTTATTTTTTTCGGAAAAAATCAAACGAATTTGTATTCTATACCGTTGTACAGTGCAGGCCAGGGCCGGTGGCCCCACATTGGTCAAGAATAATCACCCAGAAATCCCGAAGGCCCGCCCCGCCGGGTTGTTCCAGGACAGAATAATACTGACAATAATAATCATAATAATTGGGTGGCGGAACCAAAGTTGACATGATTTATTATACTTATAAATTACAGTAACGTTTTTGGGAAAAAAAATGGCATATAGGGCAGAGGTTGCTGAAGAATCATGTCAAGAACAGATTGATGGCGGTAGAGAATGCGATGATAAGTTAGGGATGTTTCACAATGCTTAGTGGTAGTAACCCGCGACGTGGGCATTTAAGTCAGCAGCAACAAGCAGCGATAGAAGGGGGTCGCAAACAGCAACAAGGCATCATCGGGCAGCTGCTCCTCTCTTGGGCAGGGTGCGGGACGGTGGCGATTGCGGTTGCAGGCGGATCAAGCAGCCTCCCCTCTCTCCCAGTCAGTTGTCACGCAGCGATGGCAAGGCATGCAAACGAAAACAATGTCAAACAGCGACAGCAGTCACAGCAGCTATGGACAACACGCAGGCAGCACCAAGGATGGCTACCGGCCTCTCTCCCATCAGCAGTCGGCGACGAGACGAGCACATAGGAGAGCTCAAAAATTACTGATGATCACATCATAGGGCTCAAAATTTTTGGATTTATCATTTGGATACACATTCCAACGTTCCCACGCTCATGTGTTCCCCATCATTGTGTAACGTAGGCTTGTTAAGTAAGGCATAGTAAGCCAAGCAATAGTTAATTGGTGACTACTCATAAACCTATAAAAGGGTTCGCACACAAGTCTTTTTAAGTAGACCAATGCCTTAAACACTGAAACCAAGGAAATTCCTTTGTCCTTCCCATTCATTCATAAAACCTCTCGCATCTTTACCTTTGACACCCAAAGGCTCAAGGCTCAATGTTTTCAGGTTAACGTTTCCGGGATTTAACTTTTTCAACACACATGAAAATCAAATGCACCTTTGCAGTTTGATGGATTTGAGCCAACACAATGCACAACTGAACAAGTTGCATCCTTATTCCTAGGGAACAAAGGGACCGGGTATTTCATTTATTATCACCTGCAATATTAGGGCTACATAGTTCTTAAAATCGGAGTACCAGCAAAGCATACTTTCGTACATTCTCACCTCATTGCAATGTTATCAAAACTATGAGACTGTAGCATTAATGTCTGCAGAATTTGATTACAACCTCCCAAACAAAAGTGCAGATTTAACCACGAAGATCCATCCGTGAAGCAAGAAAGTTAAAATTAACTTAGTACTATCCGTGTCTCAGAGAAGTTCACACAACTTGGGGCAAATTCTTCAACTCAACACAAAAATCATCGCATTCACACCAACGATACTTTGCATCAGGAGAGACTTCTAATGTACAAAGATCCAGGAGGTTTACCTCTACCATGCAATCACCCTGAAACAAATATACAATTTCATAAAAATATAAAGGATGATCAGGCTCAATGCTCATTCTGCTTGGCTTGGAAAGATGGTGGATAATCATAATGGTAAATAAACCATGTCTATCCTCTTTTATGCACAAATTCAAACCCACATTAAAAAAACAAACACTTTAGCATCACTCTAAAGCGATGCGTGGGAAATTCGCGATTCCCAAGAAAATTTCACGAACTGTTCACGGTGGATTCGGGCAAGTGTACAAAAGTGTAAAATCTGCATTGGGTACGTAAATTATAATTTTTCGTACAATGGTGTCTCGATTTTCAACTTTCAACTTTCAACCATAACATTCATTGTCCATTCAAATCTTACCTGTTTTTACCTACAAATCGCGTCCAATCTTACCTGTTTTTACTGCAAATAGTGTCCGCATCCAACACCTTTTATTGACAGTCCAAACACTTGTATTTCTGATTTCTCTCTTTCAGCTGTGAAATTCTTTGTTTCATCTTCAGTATCTTACAGCATCTATGGGTGACGAAGGAGGAGATGAAGGAGCCCATATTGATTTTTTCTATGGCATATATAGTGTGTCAACTATCATCTCATTTTTAGTTGCCCAACGCCCGTTGAGGATTGCTTACGGTGCCCTTTCGCTTGCACCAACCTCTTTTAAGAGTTTGTCAATTTTTTCATGTTTGATTACAATTTGTTCAAAGAGATAAAATATTTGAAGGTTCTCGTTGAATCATTTTTTTCTCATCCTTTGAGATTTCCTGTCATTTTCGAAACTTTTCCTTTTTGTTTCGTACTTTGGTTTAATGTTAGGGCGAATGCTTACATTGCAGAGTTTAATGTTATGGTGAATGCTTGAAGAAAACAGACTGAAAATTTTAGCGGAAAGAGAACAAATTCTCTTGGCTAAATATTTATTATACTTTTCATCGTTTAACAATTTCAAAACAAATTCTCTTGGCTAAATATTTATTATACTTTTCATCATTTAACAATTTCAAAATAGCTTTTTGTTCAGTACGCAAGGCTTACCTCATCAAGACCATTCTTTAATGTTTTAGATAATTGAGTTTTTATTTTTGAAATGTGCTTAAGTTCTTAGTGCATCAATGCTTATCCCTATTTGAAGGTGTACTAGAAAAAAAATTACTGAAGTGGTTTTGAAAACATTTCACTTTAATCAGTTAATGCCTTTGATACAACGTTTTGTTTGGTTTCTAGATTAATTGTAGTTATGACACTTTTTTTCTAGGTTGATTGGTTTGTTTTTTTTTTTTATCAAAGTAGAAAAGATTGATGAACAGAATCAAAATTATACAGATGCATTAAAGCTGCTTTCACTATTTTTTAACTTGGGCTTTATTCTTTCATTCAAAAAGGCAATTCGTTCATGATGCCATATTTCATATTTTATGAAATCTCATCTTTGTTTCAATAGTTATTAAGTACATTTGTCTATGATTTTCAATTTTTTTTTATTCCTTATTGAAATTTTATCTTGTTATGTTTAAATTTATCACTATTTTGTATGTTCAATTTTTCCCTAACCCGATTATTGTTTTGCATTTCCAAATTTATTGCATTGAATGACATTTTAGTGTTAAAGCTCTTAAGACATTTTTCTAAAAGCTCTTTGTTAGGAGAAAAAGAAAAAATAGATACCCTTAATCTCAGTAATTTGGGCAATTGGTAGATATATCTATTTGTAATTTTTTTAAAAAAATTCATTTTAACTTTTGTGAAGAGTAGCAGTCATATCTCATTTTCTAATTTTTACCATTAATATTTACAGAGTCATAAAGATGAGCTCTATTCAAGACATAGATAGCAATGAGAATGAAATAGATAGTACTTTATTGGAGAAAAATGCATCGCAAGAAGAAAATGTCTTAGATTGTAATGTGAAAATTTTGAAAACATTTGCAAAAGGTAGATTTATTTTGAAATTTCCATTAAAACAATTGGTAACACAATTAGACACTTGTAGGAGTAGAGAAGGTGGAAGCAAAAAATGAAAGTGTCATGTATGTAGCCATAAATTCACTACAAGTGGTATACGAATACATCATCATTTCTTTCAGACATTAAAAAATAAAATAGGAATAGGTGTTATTGCATGTAAATTTCCATATCCTAATATTCAAAAAGCTATGTATGACTACTTTCAAGCAAAGACTATGATAAAGAGCATTACTGTAAGTATTTGAACAAAGAAAAGTAAGAACAAAACAAAGAATGTTGTACAACCAACAAAAAGAAAAGTGTTTAACCAAACAAAAATAAGTTTTGAAGTTGAAAAAAAAAATAAAAGTTGATATCAGTATTGCAAAAATGTTCTATGCAAATGGATTACCATTCAAACTTGCACATACTCCTTTATTCAAAAAAGTAATTCATTATGTCATTGAAGCAGGTAATATTTTTAAATTTTAAATTATCATTTTTTATTTAAAATTATTAGTAAAACTAATATTTTTATATGACAAGTCTATCATATATCCCTCTAACTGAAGATAAAATTCGAAATGATCTTCTTGATGAGAGATATGAACTTAGCATGAAAAAGTTGAAGGAATGGAAGCAATTTTGGTAGCAAAATGGTTGTTCTATTATAATGGATGGATAAACTGATATTCGTCAACATCCATTAATTAATATTATAATTAGTTGTCAACTTGGATCATTTTTTTTAATGCTACAACTTCAATCATATAAAAGATGCTAATTTTCAAGCTAAATTATTAGAGACAGCAATTGCAACTATTGGTTCAAACAACATTATTCAAATTATAACAGATTCAGCTCCTGTTTGTAGGCGTGCAGGAAAAATGATAGAAATGATTCATCCAAATATATTTTGGACTCCTTGTTATGTTCATTCTCTAAATAATACACTTCGTGATATTGGTAAAATTGATTGGGTGAAAAAGCTTATTATAGATGCAAGAGATATACAAATTTTCATTTGCAGTCATCATTATTCAAATTCCTTGTTCAAGGAATGTAGCACAAATAAGACTTTTAAAAAGCCTATAGAAACAAGGTAATAGAATACAAAAATCTATATTGTGTGTTTTTAAGAAATTTGATTTATTAATGCTAAACTAATTATAAATTTTGTGAAACAGTATGCTTCATATTTCATAATGTTGGAGAGAATGCAAGAGATACAAGAATCATTACAAACAATGGTTATAATCAGTAAAAGGAAGAACTAGGAGGAAGCCAACACAACTATGGGAAAGAGTGTTAGAGAAAAGATTTTTTCAAATGAGTGATGGAAACAAATAAAGTAAGAAATAATTTATTTGAAATATAATTCTTTATTTTTTATTGTTTGCATCTTTATATCTTATTAAAAATAAGTATTTGTCATATTGTAGGAGGATTGTTAGCATGTTGCAACCTATTGTTGATTTCATTCGTCACACTGATACAGATACACTTGCATTAGGAGAAATTTATGTAATTTATGAAAATATGTTAACAAAAATTAAAAAAAGGGTTATAGAAATGGATAGCTCTCTTGATTTTTATAATGCTCAGTTACTTTCATTGATTCTAAAAATATGGAATGCTACAAATACCCCATTGCATATGGCTGCATATGCATTAAATATTAAGTGGTATTCTTCAAAACATAGAGATAAAAATCCAACAAGGCCTTGTGATGATTTTGATGTAAGAACAGGTTTTTTAAAATATGTTAAACGGTTATATTCACCTTGTAAGGCTAGCTTAATTAAAAAGGAATGGCTTCAATATACTAAAGGACATACAAAAGCATTTAAATGTGAAGATGCTATACTTTATATGGATGGAATAGCTCAAGAAGATCTAGTTGGATGGTGGAGTTTGCATGGTGGAGATACTCCTAGACTTTAAACTTTAGCAGTGAAGCTTCTTTCTCAGGTAATCCGATCAATTTTTCATTAAACATATAACAAATATTAATATGTATTAATTTCCTTAATTAATTTATAAAATGTGATGTTTGAAAACTTGAAATAGTGATGTTTTATATATCATTATGCATTTTCTAAACACCATGATTAGTAGGCTATTAGATCTGAAGCTTTAAATGAGTTTTTTTATTGATGAAGTTTTGAATAATTTATAAAATGAATCTTTTAACAATGCAAAAATTTATTCTTGTTTTTATCATTTATGTAGGTTGCATCTTCTTCTGCTCCTGAAAGAAATTGGTCAACATATTCTTTCATTCATTGGATCAAAAGAAATATTCTGACTCCAAAAAGAGCTGAAAAATTAGTATCTATTCATATAGCATGATTAGATTGGAAGAAAGAAAGGAAATAAAACATAGACAATCACCTACTCTTCGTTGGGATGTTAATCTAGAAGATAATGATGATGATGTTCCAATAGTTGATGATAGAGAAAGTTATTCTACAATTAATGTTACTGGAGTAATGAATCTTAATATTGATGATTCAATCCTTGATGAAAATGATTACCATGCAAATGCAAATGATATTAATGACAGAACAAAATGAAGAAGGTTTTACAAATTTACTCTTTACAGTAGAGCAAAGAGAAAATATAGGCTAAAATTAGAATTTGAACAATGTGACAACTTCTAACCTTTGGCAAGAAACTCTTTTGTGATTTAAAAAGAGATAGATAATTTTGTAACATTATCATACATACATATATATATATATATGATAATGCTAAAATGTTTTATAACACTTAATGTTTCATTGCAATCTTTTATGTAATTTTTAAGCATTAACAATATTTTGAATTTACATTGTACTTGTTCTATATTTTACAATGTTTTTTATTATATATGAGATGTAATTTAAAAAAAACTAATATATTTAAATTTTCTCTATCACGTCCCCCCGGGCTCCGAACCCGAACCCGTCCTCACTTTTTCTTGAGGCACACATACCCAAACACCTACAGAATGATGAATGCTCAATTCTTCGCTTCCATGAATCGAATTCTTTTGATGCATAACTTTAAAGCTATGTGCTGGAGCTTGGCGATTCCCAATAAATTTTTACAAACTGTTGAACTGTTCACGTTGGATTCTGGAGAGCCAGAAGCGTATTAAATCCGCAATGGGTATGTATTTCATAATTTCCAATGAAATTTTGTCTGGATGTGTACGTATACATGGAAATGGTCACCTTATCTTGCCTTGCTTGGTATTCTTGCCTTGATGTCAGACAGGATGTCAGAATTGTTCATTTAAATCTTACATATCTTTTCCTGTTCTGAATCTTACCCTAAAGTTCATTTCATTGTTAAGTGGGTAGCAGGGAATCAAGATTCTTGGCATCGGCATGACAGATGACAGAAAACAAAGGAGTACGAATGAATAAACAAACACACGAAAATCACGAAAGAGCCACTTATGGTAACCGAAGGCCAAAGGGCCAAGTTTAGGTGATACGGAAATCAAGTTTGGGACGGCGCGTGCGAGGGAAACATTGCATTTGCACGGATTGGCCTTTGGGAGCGTCAAAGCTTCCACCACGACTCACATTCACGCGTGTTTGGTCATTGCTGGTGTTTGCTTTTTTTCTCGTATCTCTGCTAAAAAAAGAAAAAGTAAAACGGGGTCATTTGCTCTTTTTCTCGTATCTCTGCTAGGGGTCATCGTCATGGGTCATGAGTCATGCACGTGATGATGCTTGTTCAACTTTTTTTAAAATGTGTTTGCTTATGTTTCAACGAAGCCCACCAGTACATAGCCCATGGCCATAACCTCACTTTCCCCTTCTTCATCAAAGGTTTTCAATTTTGGAAAGATTCGTTGTTGAACAAAAGTATTAGCAAATATGATTTGTTATAAATTTAGTTGAGGCTTGAGGCTTAATTTCATTTTTGGAAAGATTGGATTGAGTTAAAAAAAAAAAAAAGGGTTTCATTTTATTGCTATCATTATGGTTGTTGAAAAAATTATATGTTTTGCAAAATTATGGCTCTTGAGTAAGGAAATGGATTCTATGCCCTCTATACCTTTGCATTCAGTTTAATGATAATATTGCAATCTTCTGTGCAATTTTTAAGCATTAACAATATTTTGGATTTACATTGTACTTGTTCTATATTCTACAATGTTTTTTTATGACATATGAGATTTAATTTTTTTAAAAAAATTAATATATTTAAATTTTCTCTGTCACGTCGTTGGCTACGAACCCAACCCAACTTTATCTTGAGCCACGTGTATCTCAAACACGTTCACAATCAGGAATCTTGATTCCTTGATTCGTGATTCCTTGCTTCCACGAATCAAATTGTTTTGATACATAGCTCTAAAGTAATGATCCTTATTCTCGGATTTTCGGATTTTCGTCCCGCGGAATTTACACGTAATGCAAACGCATTTTAAAGCGACATGAGACCCACGATGTCACGTTGTTAGTGTCACTTACGATACTGACATGCTTTGACTTTATTCAGTGTTGACTTTGGTAACTTAGTATTCCATTTCAGCGTCGGTGGTCGGTACTAGTATTCATTCCAGCTTATTTTTCAGCGAGCAAAGTTTACTGATACTTTCTGCAGGTCTTTGCATTTAACTGCATCTCTATTATGATTATGAAGCAGGTATCAGATATATATTTTGAAAAAACTTAACAGGTATCGTATCCGTAATTGTGTATTGCGCACGGTTTCACTGATTTCATATGTTTTACATTTTCTATATATTTGTAGTTTTGTATATTAATTATTATATTTATCAATTCTAAATTTATACATACATATATACGCTTTGCCTATCAGATTTCCGACTGTAACTTTAGGTACCCATTGCGTCTCTGAGTTGTATCTTAGACTTTAATGCATAGAGTTTTCTTTCTTGGTTTTTCAATGGAAGCTCTTATATCATGTAGTACAATTTGGTCATAAGTCCGTAACATCTTCAGCTTACTGAAATGAATGGAATAGCCCATAACCGATGGATCAGAAGTATTGAACCAAACAATAATGGAGATGGGTTGATCAAAGCGAAGTGTGAGAAAAAAGGAAATGGAAAAATCACACAGAAGTTAGAAGTAATGGGCATCAAAGGGGTTCAATACGCATAAGGATGTAAGAGAAATGAAGAGAAGTTACTAATATTAATATTATGGAGATATATGTCCAGGGTGGCATGGTGCATAGCTGCCATGACTTCCTTCAAGTCCCTCTCTGCAACCTGAAGGCCTGGAAGGCCACATTACAGACTTTGTTTCTGCTGCTGCTGCTGTGGCTTCTTTCGCCTTAGTTGGAATCGATCCATCAGCATTTCCACGCAAAATCCAAGTCGTCCAAGTTGTAGAGGTTGCACCTATCATTTGAGCCGAGAAAACAAGCAACAGAATGATGATTATTGCAGCTCCTGTATTGTGCTTCATCTTCACCCGGTTACACCTAACAACATAGTCATCATAGCACCTTAGATCTTAACACCTGTATGCAAATTGTTATAAAAGCAGAACTTATATCCTACAAACTGGTTAGCCTGTACGTACCTAGAAGAGATCTTATCTTCTCCGAAGGTAGAAACTTAAATCTTAAGCAGTGAAGAAACTAGCTATACTGAGCCTGGAATATCTTGATTGATCGATTGATAACTGGATAGCTAGGATTCTTTGAATGGCAATGACCTGTACTATGCCTGTATTTATCATGCAGATCTACGCACTGGTTAACGGAACTTCAGACTACGTTTTATGTGTGACTTCTTGTTTTCTCCAAGGGGCGTAGAGCCGTAGACTCGTTTTTGCGGTATGTGCGTGTGATGTAGGCCACCGCAGAGGCGAACAGTATCAGAAGGACGGTCAAGTGCCGACATGCCGACATGCAGATGGATGACCAGGAGGCAAAGGCAAAGAAAAATCGTCGGCAGAGAAGAAACAGAAAAAGCATACCGCATTTATAAACAACTTCGTCAATGTCGGTGCCAAGCTCATATAGCAAAGAAGGAGAAGGGTCAGCATAAAACCATGCCAAATCTTATAAAAATTATGCAGCAGACTGTATATTATTAAGAATGTGGATAAGGTTACGATGATATGACAACACCATACCCTCCAATTCAAGCCATGATGACACGGTACCCTCAAAACCTAAATACCATTATCTAAGGGCTGTCCTGTCTACTGGAGACGCTGTGTAGGTAAAGCAGGATCGGTATCCAGAATACTGCAGTGGGGTCTGACTGTCTGAGAAGACGGCAAAGAGATGGGTCAAAGGCTCATCGGCTTTGAATCCTACCAAGCGTGCAAGATGGAATATTTTGAAGCTTCCCAATGAAGTAATTTTTAATGATTCCAGGATGGAATCTCTCGTAATTCTGACTTCATACTTCCCATAACATCTTGTTTTATGGGCTCAGTGTTTCTTTGCCAGCCGATTTCTTGAAACAATCCTAGGACAAGCTAAAGAAAAAGTTATGTAGCCGATTTCTTGAAACAATCCTAGGACAAGCTTGGAGTCAACTTCAGGCAGTTGAGGACTGCTACGAAGGTGCTTGTCACACTGGGATTGCTCTGAGATTCTTCCACTGGAAATGCAAATTCTCTAGCTTCCCAATGAAGTAATTTTTAATAATTCCAGGATGGAATCTCTCGGAACTCTGACTTTATACTTCCCATAACATCTTGTTTAATGGGCTCAGAGTTTCTTTGCCAGAAAAAAGAAAAAGTTATGTAGCCGAAATTCTTGAAACAATCTTAGGAGAAAAAAGAAAAAGTTATGTAGCCGAAATTCTTGAAACAATCTTAGGACAAGCTCTGCATGAGGACTGCTAGGAAGGTGCTTGTCACACTGGGCTTGCTCTGAGATTCTTCCACTGGAAAAGCAATTTTTTTCTTAATATTGATGAATGATGCTAATTGCAGCTCAGGGGAAAAAACCCTAAATTCACTTGTCCCAGGGCCGTTAAAGCAGACACGATGTCGCTAGAGCAGGGAAGTTTCGTAGCACGAGCATTCAGGCAGTTGCTGATTGAATCT
This sequence comes from Gnetum montanum, assembly GCA_015680685.1. NCBI lineage: Eukaryota > Viridiplantae > Streptophyta > Gnetopsida > Gnetales > Gnetaceae > Gnetum > Gnetum montanum. The sequence continues at coordinate 639,447 of MNCI01012686.1, forward strand.
GTTTTGCACCTGTCCATGTTCTGGCTCTTAAATGAAATATGACTTCCTTCCCATTTAAGCGTTTTTTCACTGGTCTCCGTTAACATGAATGAAAGAATCGATCAGTCTTTTGCCTTCATTACTTCACTTCCCCATAACGATAAAGTGAAATTTTAGTTTTTACCAAGATGTGATACGCTAGAGGACGGTGTTTATTGAAATTTTACTGTGACGGTAGATTCATTGGGTGTATATGCATCTGACGGGACAAAATCACACTATATCAGATTATTAACATTAGGTTTTGAAATGTAGTTTTAGGTTTTCATTTTCTGAAATGAATTCAAATGAAGCTTTATATGGTTCAAAGCTTTGTAAAGATGAACCTTGGATTCTTCACAAGTTTTGGCTTCGTTACGTTCATTTCACTGAAGGAACCTACGCTATATATAAAATTTATAACGGATTTTTATTTGATCTTTATGCATGATTTTACGGGTCTTAAAATTTAAAATGTAAATAATTTTGCTATCTTTACGGTCAGTCAAGCTCATGGTCCTCGCACATCGTACGAAAACCAGAGCAGATGACCGTGCATATATGATTGAATTTTTGCCGGTAAAATATGTGACCACATCCTCTATAAGATTAGGTAAAGAACATTAAATGAAATGAAGCTTTATTATGTTTAAAGATTTATAGGATTTATGGGACAAATATTACATTTTTTTAAAAAATTGACTTTAAAAATTGACCAAGCACTAATGCAGTATATAAACAAATCATATAGGTTTTTTAATATAATATTATAATGTTGTCTCAAATAGGTAGTCACAACATAAGAAAAAAACATATGCAACTCATATTCAAGGGTTCTTGATCTACATGACATACAAATGCATTTTTCTTAAGAGAGTTGAATTCATTTTTTATTTTCATTCTAAGATAATGAGAACTTAAGCAAAGGTTGGTGAGTATTTTCATACTTAGTTGAAATAGCAACTAAGAGATTGTGAACTTCTACGTATAATTTATTAGATCTAATGTGGTGTAAATAAAATTGCCTCTTGTCTTCTATCCATGCCACTTCTGTGTTAAAGCCTTCTACTTGACTAGTTGGTGAATATGCTTAGGATTTTGTTGCACATCTATCCAAAAAATATTTCATTTTCTCAAGAATTGCATCTTGAAAATACCAACCATGGTCTTGCAAATCCTTAATAACTATTTTAGAGAATTTTTCTTGCCTTGAGATATGCAAGCTATGATTGTATGTAATGAATTAGCACAGGCTTCTACGTCTAAAGGTAATAATAAAGCATAGTTACATAATAGCATTGAATACGGTGTTGACATCTTCACCTTTTTCTTTTTCTTTTCTTTTTGGAAAAAATCGAGCTAATTGTATTCCAAAAAAAAGGCTATACATCAGCGCAGGCCAGGGTTGCTGGCCCCACACCGAAGACCCCAACCTCAAGTCCCTGCTAACCACAACCACCACGAGCATCACCGCCGATGGGTAGTATGCCCCAATCCCAAACCCTTACCACGTAACGGTGGTCGCAGTGAGTAGCAGGATAGATTTCTCTCTCTTGCAGCAATAGACAGTAGTAGGCGTGTGCACCAAGTGACGGCACAGGATCCAACCTCTTCGCTCCTACTGGTGGTTACGGGTAGTGTTCACTACAGCAGCATCCACCCGTTCGCTACAACAGGCAGTAGCAACCAAAGAGAGGGAAAATTTTAATTTTGTTGTTCTCTATTATATTATTTCAGAGAGTCATTTAGTTTTCTTTTCAACATACCCATTCGGGAGGTGCCCTAAACAATAGTGTTCTAAAACCAGTTTTTGCAGATGTTGGTGCATCCAAAATTTATGCATCAACACAAATATCTGCGGTAAATACTTAACTCTGCAGTTTATTACAACATATATAATTGCAAAAAAGATGGTGGTTGTAAGCAAAAAGATGACAATATCTGAGCTTATGTCAACAACGGTTGCCTTCTTCAGTTTACTGACAACACTATCCTAGAAATTTTCATAGGAAATTTCTTTGATTAAGTTTAACATTTTACATGGGCTCATAGCATTATGTTTATAGTTCAAATGCATATCCTATTTTAGCTGATGATGACTTTTGGGTTTCTGATGCTGCATCTTCTTGGCGAGAATCATTCCTGGTTATCCTTGTAGGGCAGCGTCTAAACTGTGGCTCTTATGTTTTGGAATTTTCATTTTCATGCAGATTTGTTGCCTTAACGAAGCTGCCCAAGACGTTCCTGCCTCAGCCGTTTCTGTTGTGCCAGAGCCGTAAGGGTACAGGACAATTTTTTCGATCCACGAGCTCTAACCTTAGTGGTAATATATGATTTTAAGTCGCTATTGGACCGTGACCCGTGGCCAGTCTCTCTCTTATTTTGGGCAAAACCCTCATCGCAACCATAACACAAGTTAGACTTTGACAGTAGTCAAGTAAAAATGTAAAACCGAAAATCGGAAAAGTAGCCGAACTTTCACACCCAATCATGATGCATTCCATTCTATTGATGAATGAAATTGGGTTACAAGTAACACTATGCGAAAACATGTTTCCGGAGACTTATCGTCTACGGTGCCTTCTATATAACTACCAAACCTGAAATAGTATGTTATTCTAAATTTAATCTGGAAATTCCGATACTAGAATTTTTAAGAAACAAATAATAACATAAAATTTTCTAAAAAAAATAATAGATTTGGCTTAATATTAGAATATCAAAGATTGCAGAAGTCAAAAGATTTAAAAGCAGGAAGTAAACAAATTATAGAAAAATACAAAACATTTTAATGAAACAGCAATCAAATCACGAGTAAAGTCTAAACTACAATAAAATTTAAAAATTGCTTACATCCAAGAAACTGATAAATTCTAAAATATAGAGACTTAAAAATAAGGAAATAAACTGAAAAACTATAACCCTGGTAAAACATAAGATTCAAATTGTCTTAAATTACACAATAAAACTTAACTCTTTACTCTTTAGGAGTCACTAATTTTTTCTGTTAACCAAATAGCTTCACACACCAGCTTGTCTGCCTATACCTCTAAGAGATATATCTCTTCTAGCAAGTCTGCATACTTAGTCTTCTTTTCTTCTGGGAGTTGCCCAAAGAACTCTTTATTGAGGTAGCAATTGACCTCAATCTTCTCATTATCAATTTCTAAAGATTGAAACTAGTGCAACAATAAATCAAAATGGGTAAGGCTAAGGGTTAAATCATTATCTAAATATGATAATGAGCTTGATAGTCTTGGGCTACTCCCTTCCAATTCAACAATAAGGTTCCAACTAAAAATTAGACCTAGATTCTCAGATTTGGAAATTTTTCATCCTTGTCCTCCTCTTCCCCCTTTTGTTTCTCCTCCTTTCTTCTCAATTCAACTAGCCTCCTCTTGATCCTCCTTCCATGGTGCTATACCTACAAAAAACAACACAATCTAAACATATCACTGTTTCTTTTAAAAAAAACATTGGAATATGAAATGCTATGCGATGATTATGTAACAAAAAATAAAATCTTAAGTTGTCCCATAGAAAAATGAAACATTTTCATTATTATTTAAGTATATGTTATTATATTTTCTTGGCAAGCCCAAAAAATTAATTAATTTAGTTCCTTTGAGATTTGAAACACTTGGAATTTTCTGTAACAAGTAACCATTCTAGTTCTTTGATGTCTAACCATTGTTTTCATTACTTTGTGATGGCTTGGTAGGAGATCCATTATCAATAACTAGCTACTAATATTTCTCCATGTTTCTTATGTATTATTTGACAAAAATTTCTACAAATTTGCTTTTTCAAATGGCATTGTTTTTCTTAAATCTAACAACATTTATTAAGCTACCCTAACAACATTTATTAAGCTACCCTATGATATGGTTAATAATTCATAAACCATTAATAATCAAATATACTAACACTAAAGGTTAGAAAATCAATTTTCACACAGTTGTAAGACACCAAGTTCCAAAACAAAGAGAAAAACTAAACACAAAGACATCATGTAGTAAATTCCTAGTTCATAATAGAGTTCATAATTGATAAGAAGGGAAAGATAAAAATAAAAATAAAAGATGTAAGTAATTTAGCCATACTAACATTAAGTCAAAAGTTAAAAAAAAAAAAGATTTAGCTCCATGGCACTGTTTCACCATAATGGAATGTATCCTAAGATTTGATAAAGAACTTAGAAAAATTAGTATTCTACAAAACCTTTGAATTGATTTACTAGTTATTCATAGATCAATTGAGGTATCCTTTGTTGCATGAATTTGCACCTTGAAGAATAATAACAAAATTTAACATTTTGTTTCTACCTTCAATGACTTGCGGCAAACCATGAGGTCCACTGATGTGAAGATTTTCATCTCTTCTCCACAAGTCAAGAAATGCCTATTTCATAACAACATTTTGCATACATCTATAACACCTAGAAAAGCAATATAGAGGATGGATGGTAAAGCAAAGACCAACTAGTTCTTACAATATGCAAATCTATCTATCTCGAGCTTCATCCACCATGGTTGTACAAGTGGTAGAGCCATATCCAATTGTAATCTTGAAACACCACTACTTCAAAATATCTATCTTTCTTGGAAGAATTGAAAGCACTAGTAACATCTTAAAACATCACTACTTCAAAATTCCTTCAACTCAAAAGGATTGAAAGCACTACTAACATCTCCATGGCAAGTCTATTGGTGTTGCTCGATGTTAAAATCCCATGGTAAGTTCATCATCCCTATGGTCATTATGCTATGGTTTCTCCACCATACTCAATACTACTTTTGGCCATCATGCTTAGCAAAGGCTTTCCATTGTTGGCACTAGTACCATTTGATGAGTCATATTTTGTAAGGTCGCAATATCGAATATCCAATATTGAGGCCGCAATGTTAGGTATCTGATATCTAGGCACAACATCTGATGTTAGGCATCCGATATCACCCCTTCTATGCTAGCCTATAAACACTATACTTGGATGCATGGTTGGGATATAAAGTTTCGATAGCTTTTTCATAAATTTCAAAGTAGTCAAAATTTTGTTTTCCAGTGCATGCCCGCAATGTGATGTTAAGTGATTGTATGGCATCCTTATTCGAGTGTGACATACTTAGACGCCTTACATGATCAGCAATAAAGATCAAGATTACTTTCATCATTATAGCATCCACTTAGATTTATTATTACTTTTAATTGTTTAATTGTTTAATGTTTTCCTTAGTTAATATTTTCATTTATTACTTTTATTATTCCTATCATTAAGTGAAACGAGTACAACTAATCATGAGTGCTTAAGTGTAATTAGATGGTAGCCCAGTAGCATATCATTTGGTATGCCTAATGACGTACACTTGGTAATCTCAATGGTAGTTACACAAAGTTCAAGGCATGTACGGATGATTAGGAATGGATACTCATCGCACATAGGCTAGTTTAGACTTTACTTTCCATTGTTAATTAGCTTAATTAATTAATCTCTTTATTATCATTAAGAGAAGCTTAGGGCTAAACAACATTAATCATCATATGCCTCACTTTGGACCAAACCATACATGACAAAGCTACCACTAGTCCAAGTGAGAAGATAGCGAACTACGATCAAGGCATAACGTTCTAGATGCACAACTAGTCCCATCCATGGAATTCAACTAGATCGTGCATGAACACTTATGATTCATATGGTTGGATGTAGGGGTATCTTGCTGCTCATCATTGGCATCATTGCCAAGGATGATGCTAGTTATCTAGATTAGTTATGTTATACATGATCGCTATAAATGCATTAACAATATATCTTTCAGAAAATATTAAGTCACACACGTCATTAACCAACAACAATGTCTCTCTCATAATGAGGAAATAATGCATTGTATAGTGAAAGCATTCATAGAAGAATTAACAAGATATATGATGAAGAAAATTGCAATCACCAACTTCATGCAAGGGTTTCATATGTTCATAACCACCTTGATGACACTCACAGACTACATTCACCTAAGGTAGACAACCCTAGAGAAGATGATGTAAGTCCTAGACCAAGGGAGGCCTCAAGGCCTAGGACCTCCTCAAAACCTAGGAAAGATAAATCAAGGGACCATGGAGAACACCATAGAAGCCATGACAATCCTCCCAGTTCTTCATCTTCCTCTTCCTCTTCAATGTCTAGTTCTGATGAAAATGAATGTAGGTATAGAGACCAAGCTTGTCATTATAATCAAAATAAAAATAAAAATAGGAATTGAAACCATGGAAAAAATCAAAGACATCAAAATGAACATAGACAAAATCATCACAATCAAACAAATAGAAATAGAAATTTTCATCACAACATGTCTAATGATGATGAACCCTTGTTGGTCGCTAAGAGCTTCATGTAGATCACAAAGGTAATTAAGATACCCCATAGGCATCATAGGGAAAGTCACCTACCTAGGTTTGATATGAATAATATCCCTAAATTTTTGGGAGGCTATGATTCAGATCCACAACATCATCTACAAGCCTTCCATGATGCCTATGCCTTATACAACATTGAAAGTGGGTGGCAAAAGCTTAAGCTCTTCCCTAGGACACTAATCAATAAAGCTAAAGTGTGGTATAGATCATTGAAACCAAATTCAATTTGACGATGGTCCACCATGCTAGAACTCTTCAATAGGAAATACCAAACGTATGTGAGGCTACCCAACATGAGGAGACAAATCCAAGGATGGAGACAAGAACAACTTGAACCCTTGGATATGGCCTTAGATAGATATTATTCTCTACTAAATAGATGCCCAAGCCATGGTTTCTTTGAGGAAGAGTAAATTTTCTACATCATAGATTGTCTTCATAATAAAACAAGGGAGACCCTTGGTATGTATGCTCAAGGTCAATTATACGAGCTACAGACCCACCAAATTTAAGAGTTAATCAAGTGTGTGGCAAATGAAGAAAGAGAGCTATGTAAATGGGATAATGTTAAGAAATGTCATTATGACCCAACTCTTCAAAAGAAGAAGGTCCACATTTATGGTAAGGAGAAAGAGGCAACTCTCGATAAGGTGATTCTACAACAAACTTTGTTGATACAAAAGTGTATCAATGAACTTGAAGCCAAGTTTGGTAGGATGTTAGAGTGGATAAATGAGAAAGTCACAACTTTCATAGAAACTGTAGAGGAGAAGGTAACACAAAATGAATTAAGCAATCACAATAAATGGAGGAAGAAGAACCAAGAAACAACTAGGAACACTTTTCAAAAAATAGGGAAAATGGTTGAAGAACAAGAGGCTATAAGCTCAACCATGAATGAAGATGATAGATGTGACCTCTGCATATATGACCATCTGAAGAGCTATTCTCTAGTCATGTTGCATCTACATGAGTATTATGAATTTGCATTAAATCCCAAGTTTGGTGCCAAGTTTGGACAGAAGCACATGCCTAGGAACTTACCTTTTCCACATAGATAGTCCTAAAACCAATCATACTATCCTAGGAGGACTTCTTACCAGCCTCAACATTGTTCTCAACCATAGTGACAAAACCCACAGTTGTGTGGGAGGCCATCACCAAACCAGCCTTACCCTTATTGTCAACCAAATTCATATGGATATTACACTCAACAACATGTTTTTCCAACTAGCTCTACTTCCTCTAATTCAAATTGCTACTATCACTCTCCTAAGTATCATCAACCCATGACATCTCCTAAAGGATCACCACCTTACACCTCTTACCCTCCATCCTATACTCAATATTCTCATACTCCACCCTATCACATGTCATGGCCAACAACACAAGAAGGTTCAACACCACAACATCAACCAAGGAATGCCACTTGTGCTGCAAATGCACATAGACATGATAATGCTAGTAGGTCCCCACCACAATCTCAAAAACATCCTTTCTTTAGGATGGCTCCCATGCATAAGTGCAACACTTGTGAACCTACTACATCATCCAAACCAATATAATGTCGATCTAGTGCAACGTCTTCCCATTCACAACCAATGTCCTTTGATTCTTTCCAAGGTCCAACATCCATCATTGCTCCAATACCTACCCAAAGTAATGAATCTAGCGTTGTGGAGAGACAAGTGACTCCATGTATGCCTAATCATGATCAAGGGTGCAATTGTGGGATAGATATCTACAATGTTGACACAACTCATACTCTGATCCACCCTACATTTAACAACCAAGTGTGTGAACAAAAACTTGACTATGCAACCACCACTAAACCAAGAGACACCCAATGGCTCAAAAATGAAAGGTTAACATTATTTTACACATGAATGGAGCCTGCCTATCCACTTATTACTTCTTTCCATGGTCAAACAATTACTCATGGTGGAGACATCCCAGCATAACATTCAGGATTAATAGGTGTTTTTATCTTTTTGTTTTACAATATTTTATCCTTTTCTTATTTCTTGATACAAAATTTTCCAATCCTTTTCTACTTTTTCAACATTTTGTTTTCATTCACTTTATCAGTAATCTTGCTTGTGAATAAAACAATCATGTAGCCCATTGAGGTGAGGTTTTCTCTATGTTGTCAAGTCATAAGGGATTGATTGTTTAGATAGTGAGGCCACATCATCCATCCATCCATTCCATTAATTAGAGGTTCATGTTATGATCATATGATATTCTTTTCCATCACAAAAACTAAGCATAAATTCATAATCATTATGCTTGGACTGAAAAGTGCAGAACCAAGAGGGAATGTGAAGGGTGTGACATCAAGGGGATTTGTGAATTCTCTTTTACCACTTCTATATGTTCTATCATGTTGCTAAGGTTGTAATTATATCCTTGTAGATCTAATGAAAAATGGGAGTAAGAGTCAAATAAAAGGGCACTGAATAAATTTTCGAGGGTTGCACTGGAAAGACATGTATCCATGCCTAAAGGTTGGTGGATTCTCAAAATACTTTCAAAAAATAAAGAGAGAGAGAGAGAGAGAGAGAGAGAGAGAGAGAGAGAAAGAAAGACATGCCATGAATAAACTCCTCTTTTGGACAAAATGCCAATTGATGCTACTCCTTACAACTGTGGTAGTCTTATGGTTGTCGAACAAAGTGATGAAATAATGCGATGTCATTAGAATGTGGTATAAACTTGGTTTGAATCTTGGAAAGAATGGATACTAATTACTTTAACCATTAATAAAACACAAGGATTCATTATGCTTATAGTAAGTCACCTCATGCCCCTATTTTTGCAATCCCTTATAATATCCATTTCCTCTCACTATCTAAATGATCCTAACTTGTGGTTTTGTGTAACATAGAGTTATTTTCTCAAATTGGTGATTTTAACATGTGTGTTTTGTTCAACAGGTATGCATTACATTCAACCCCTTTGGTGCCTACAGACATTTTTAGGTGTGGTTATACAAGGGCATTCAAGGCTAAAGCCTACTTTGGGGAGGAACCACTGGTATAACTATTGTGACTTGTACTTGTTTGATACAACCACATCATCTTTGACCTTCCAAGTGCCTAACATGATAAAATGAACACCTTCCCTTATCATATAACCAATCCATTCTACATCGTGGATCTAATATCCATTTTCCTTACATCTTCCAAAACTTTTAATATTTGTGATTTTGTCTTCTAACACTTTCGATGCCTTCATATAAATTTTCACTTACCCTAGAACTTTGGATTTGACTGAAACCCTTCCATCTATCATAGAGCTTTATTTTCCATGCTGACTACCTTCATAATATGCATATTCAAGCACCTCAATATTGACTACCCAATATTAGGTTGGACTTAACGTAGGGTACCCAATATTGCTTACATAATATCAAGTCCATAAAAACTATATATAGGACCCCTGTAATGCTCCAAAATCCATTTTCACCATTTGTAGCTAGGGGAATTTTTGAATTTTTCTCTTGCAACTAAGAGCTCTGTGCAATCAACTTCCACTTACAATATTTTGCTCCATATGGCTCCGATTTTCATGGTTTTTGAACCTATTTGAACCTGGAGTATTTAATTTTGTTAGGGGAGGGTGCTTATGTGGAAAACTTGTGCTGAATTTTTGAAATTTTCTATCACCCAAAAGGTATTATAAGGGTAAGAATGTTAAAAACCTTAAGTATTTTAATGAACAATCAATTGTATGAATGCTAGATCCTTTAATTTTCTCACCCAAGGGACCATAACTGTCATGATAAAGCCATAGATAGGGAAAAAGAGGCCAATTGCAAAGGGTCATGAAAGAAGATTAACACTTTTTGGGCATTTTTCTAACTCTACAATCATATGAGCTAAAAACTTAATAGAACTAAGGTCATGAGTAAGGTATAACCATGTTAATGATAAATACCAACACCTTAGTAACATCAAACCCTTGATTGATTGTAGTTAGCCCCAAAAAAGAGGAGGACAAGAAGGACCTTCACAAGGTGTAGCCAAATGTCTGAGAGGTGGTAGAGGATGACCAAGAGAACAAAGCCCACCAGTCGAACATGAGGAATAGCAAGCCCAATCATTTAGCATTTATCAAGGGGCTCCTGTTGTAGGTCAATCAGTCCAAGGAGAGGCCACAAACCACAAGGTTCAATGTAAGGAAAACACCTCACGTTGTTCCAAGAATGCCTCAAAGCCATCTAGGAGAAATCCATGTTGACCATAGTCATTGTGAAAATGAACTTCAGCCCATTTATGGCATTTTCCCCTAAGGCAATTTAAACTCAACTCTAGATGTCACCATTATGGCACATCCTTTCAAAAAGTGAAGAATGATACCTGGGTGAGAAGGAAGAGGGCACCACGGTTAACATCGATAGAGTCACTATCTCTTTTTCAGTTAAAGCAATCATAGAGGCTCTAAATCTACCAAATGTGGGGGCCAAGTTGGCGCATTTGTCCACAAGGTTTGATCTAGAAACAAGAAAGTTGTGGCTAAAGTAGGCATATAATAAAGATAATAAAACATACAATGAGTTGACTTTAAATGAGATGACTTATTTTAAGATTAGCACATATCAACTCTTTCCAACTAAAGGGCTCAATAGAATTTTAACCTACGTAGCCAAGAAAGTGCAATATTAATGGGAAAATATAATGTGAATCTTTCCAAAATTTACTTCATGGAAATTCAAAAGTGGTTGAAGAAAAGAAGATAGGGAAACCAACACTTCTATTCCCTTTCCTGATCAAGAAGCTGTGCAAGTGCATTGGGATCCTAGGATACACCAATGACATTCCTAGAAGGGCTCAAAATGCTTTTTTTGTTGAGTTGCTTAAACCTATATCACCAAGGAAAGACCTTGGTGAAGAACAAGAAACAAAAAAGGAGCCAGAACCAGAAAAGGAAATAAAGCAAGAGCCTAAGAAATGGTGTGAGCCATAAGTTCTAGCACCACCACCATAAGATTACTAGCCCATAGTGAGCCATTTGCAATGCATTGCTAAAACTCGTAGTTGGGGAAGTAGGAACAAATCAAACCTCTTTTGAGTTATCAATGATGCTATGTAGCCCACCATTTCTATCAATCCATCAAAGGGGAAGATTTCTTTATGATTAAGAGGAGAAGCCCAATGGTCATAGCAAATCTGCAGTAACACCGCATCTTTTCAAGTAATGCTCAAAATAGAAGGAGTTATCATTGTGGTCATGCAGCACCAAGATGCAGCAGGTGCAGCAAAGGTAATAACAAATCACATCAAATAATCCTTCAATATGCCTATTATAACCTAATGGACTTAACTAGGACCAAAGATGATCAAATTCTAGCTAGGAATTCAATGACTCCTACGACCCATGAGGATGTACTTCATAGATTACTGTAAATAGGACAAGTAATAACCGCTCTTTTGACATCCCCATTGATATCACTATAGTTCAGTTAGATCTCATCACCACCAAAGGAAAGCTGGTCATGGTAGAGACTAGGGCGAAGCATGCAAAAACAAAAGTGCATTGACTATAGTAAGAGCTGGCTACCCTAAGAACTAAAATATGGGACCCTACCCAATTTTTTGCACCTGACTAGGTGGACCAATTTTGAATGGAGCAATTAATCCAATTAATTAAATAGAATAAAGCTATTGAGCAAGAGAAGAAGGTGGTGGTCTAGAATGCCTCAATTACTGAAGCTCAAGCATATGCCCATAAGAAGGCATTGACCACTACATAAGAAGAGAATAAGCAGCATGCTACTGATAATGCCAGGTTGATCACTATTGAGAAACAAAAGAATATTTTGAAAAAAAAGTGTCCACCAGTTGAAAGAAAAATTGGTGAGGGTCAACCAAGACATCAATAGATTGGCCAGAGAAAACCAAACCTTCTCAATGGAGGAGCTACATGCAATACATCAAAAATCTATGATCGAAATAAGCTCGTGGAAAAATGAGGCCAAGAAACATGAGAAGCTAAAGGAGCACTTTCGAGACCAAACTGTCATGTACAAATATATCAATAAAAAGGAAATCTGGATGGTAAAGGCCTTCATCAATTCCATGTCAACATAGAATCCTAACTAGTAGCCAATCTTGGATAGCTATGCCTTGGTCCATCAAGCGAGAGTAAAGAACAAAGACTTGAAAATTGAAGATTTAAGAGAGTACATGACATTGAATGACCTTTGATATGCTAACCTTGCCATGTTAATAGCAAGTTGCTTTAGAAATGAACTAGAGCAACAAGTAGTATCCACCTATGCATTATATGAAAAAGAGTTGCCACATAAGAAAAATGCTCTACAAAAACTCCATGTGGAAAACTCCAGGTGATTAAGGCTGGCTACCATGGACAAAGAGATGTAGCCTCAAACTTAGCTAGGAGATTAAAAGATCATCATGAATTGAAGGAAAAGGCTAGGGCCTTTGAGGAGGAATGACAATAGTTTATGGCCTAGTACGTGAAAGCAAACAAAATGTTTCCATAGCTATCATGCCCATGGGATGTACCAGTTCCAGCACACATTGGTTTAGTAGCTTGGATAGTACATGACCCAAGGATGGAGGGGAAAAATTTTCAGGTGCTTCTAAACCACTACAAATTTCAGAAGCCTAACTACAAGGGGAAGTAACCAATGGAAGAGCCACTGCTTTTGGGAACTACATGAGCTTTCCCAATTTTGTGTCTTGTAATGTTGTGTCCATATTTTTTTTGTAAAACACCATTGCAGCATGAAAGAGTCAATTTGTGTATTTATTTAAGTCAATAAATAATTCCATACTTTACCAATATTTTGTAAAGAATTTGTTCCTCATTTTGTTTAACTTGAGTACAAGTTCTATTCAGTCATGGAGATATGATGAGTCATGTTTTGTAGGGTTGTGATACCAAATATCCAATAACAAGGCCATGATGTTAAGTATCCAATATCGAGGCACAACCTCTGATGTTAGGCATATAATATTTCCCTTTCTATGCTAGCTTATAAATACCACACTTGGGTGCATAGTTGGCGTATAGATTTTAGATAGCTTTTTCATAGATTTCATAGTAGTCAAAATTTTTTTTTACAGTGCATGCCCACAATGTGATGTTAAGTGATTGTATGACATCCTTATTCAAGTGTGATGTACTTGGATGCGTTACATGACTAGCAATAAAGATTGAGATTAATTTCATCATTATAACATCCACTTAGATTTATTATTGCTTTTAATTTTTTAATTATTTACTATTTTCCTTAGTTAATGTTTCTATTTATTGCTCTTTATTATTCCTATCATTAAAAAGAATGAGTATGACTAACCATGAGTACTTAAGTGTAATTACTTGGTAGCCTAATAGTGTATTATTTGGTACACCTAGTGATGTATGCTTGGTAACCCTAGTAGTAGTTACACAAAGTCCAAGACATATACAGATGATTAGGAACAAATACTCATCACGCATAGGCTAGTTTAGACTTTACTTTCCATTGTTCATTAGCTTAATTAATTAATCTCTTTATTATCATTAGAGAAGCTTAGGACTAGATAACATCAATCATCATATGCCTCACTTTAGACTAAACCATACATGACAAAGCTACCACTAGTCCAAGTGAGAAGGCAATGAATTGTGATCAAGGCATAACATTCTAAATGCACAACTAGTCCCATCCATGAAATTCAATTGGATTATGCGTGAATGCTTGTGATTGGTATGGTTGGGCATAGGGGTGCCTCGCTACTCATCACCATCATAAAAACTATTGGCAAAACCCTCATTTCATAAACTCCACCTATTGTTGCCACTTTTGTTAATCATGCTTAGGCCATGTAGCATCATGCATGTTATCCATTTTCTTAGGACATAAGAAAAACCTTCCCCATAATTAATTTAGAGATTTCTCACTATTTCTAATCTCTATCTCAATGTTTCCAACTATTTCCCATCTTGGAACTAACATATCAGAACTTTCCATAGTTGAATAAGCTGTCTGTAGCCTTGATAAGATATCTCTCTATCAAACCTTGGATTTAGGCAAGATGCCTATTCTTCATGCAAGATGTCTTTTCAACATGCAAAACCTCTTCCTAGAGATGTCACCTCTTTGGATAAGATGTTTTCTCTCCTAACTAAGCTGTCTCCCAAGCATATTGGACATCTATTGTTAACAACCAACTCTCAAGTAAGATGTCTCCAAAAAAATATGGGACATCTCTTGTGCATGCCCAACTCTCAGGAAAGACATCTACAAAGGTCTAAGATGTCTTTTAAGCTACCTAAAACCTTCATTTTGTTACCTATAGGGATGAAAGGGGCTTCAAAAGAGGTGTCCCTACATCAACTCTTCCATCCTTTAAATAGTGAACTAAGGTGAATAAAGGAGTATATGTAGAAGTGATTTTCTACTCAACAATTTTGGTCTCTTATACCCATATAACATTATTACTAGTTTGATCCTCCTAATGGATCAAGTACTCATGCCTCTTCACTCCATGAGGGCTAGAAGCTTTTCTCTTCTTAAGTATGATTACCTTCCTCTCTTGTGAAGTTTGGGACTTATCAATAGCCATATTTAAATTATCAATACTACCTTATAAGATTTCACCATCTACTAATTTATGGTAATGCACAAGATCTACAACATTAAAAATAAAAGGCACACCCATCTCATTTGGTAAGTTAATTTCAAAAAAATTGTCACTAATTTTGGCCTTTATCTTGAAAGGACCCATCCTCTTAGCTTTTAACTTTGAGAAGTTAATGCCTCTCAACCTCTTCTTCTTCAAGTACACCTACACAAGTTTACCAATAGTAAATTTGGGCTTCTTCAGTATTCTTCTCAAGATTTTTCTTTACTTGAATATGAAGATCCTTCATCTCTTACATAAAATCAACACTCCATTAAGAATCTTCATCAAATTTCTTAACAATATTCATCTTTGGATAAAAATCATAATTAACCTCAAATGGGATCTTTCCAATAGCAACATGAAAAGCATTATTGTAGGAAAATTCAACATGACACAACAAATTCTCTCACTTATTGGGTTGTCCTTCATACATACCTCAAAATGTTAATCAAAGATTTATTGACTACTTCAATTTGACTATCAAAGTGTGGATGATATGCACTAAAAAAATTAGCTTTGTCTTCAAAATTTTTCACAAGAACCTTCAAAAATGACTAGTGAAATTAGAGCCCCTATCACTAACAATATTTAAAGGAATTTCATGCAATTTCACAACATGTTGAAAAAAATTAGTAATATGAGATGCATCACTCATGTTTTTTGCATAGAATGAAGTATACCATCTTAGAGAATCTATCCACCCCAACAAAGATATCATCATTCTCACTTTTGGTCTTTGAAATTCCACTCACAAAGTCCATTGATACACTTTCCCAAGGATCCCAAGTTCATTCACTCTTATGTTTTCCTTGAATTTCTAACATGTCAAACATTCCTTCATAAATTTTAAAACCTTAAAGGTCATTCTAGGCCAACAATAATTCCTACCTGTAAGCTCTAATGTCTTATCTCTACCCATGTGAACTACCATGCCACCACAATGTTTTTCAACCAAAAATTTCCTTCTAAAATTACAATTGAAAACACAAACCTTTCCATTCTTAAACAATAATTTATCTTAAATATGAAAATTCCTCCATCAATCTATCCTACTCGAAAATGGTTCCTTGAGTCTCCTTCAAACTTGCATAAAATATGAATCATGTTCATACAAATTAGTAAAATCATTCATACCTTCTACATAAGTATGTTGAAATTCATCACATGCATCCTAAACAATGCATTAACCACCACATTGGCTTTCTTACTCTTGTGCTTGAGCATAAAATTGAACTCTTGCAATTATGCCATCCACTTCATGTGTTTTACACTCAACTTCTTTTGGAAATTAAAAAATAGAAATTCTTTGTGGTCCATCATCAAAGCAAACTCCTTGAGCAACAAATAATGCCTCCAATGCTTGATTTCTTGAGGAATAGTGTATAATTTCTTCTCATATATGTTATATTTTTGCCTTGACTCATTCAACTTTTCTGAAAAGAAAGCAACAAGTTTTCCTTCTTGTGAAAGCATCTCTCTAGTGACAAGTCCCCTTGCATCCATCTTGACCTAAAAAAGTTAATGGAAATATGGTATTGCAAGCACTAGTTCAATAGTAATTTTTACCTTCAACAAGTCAAAGCTCCTCTTGGTTTTATCACCCCACCTAAAATCTTGATTCTTCTTAGGCAAAGTAAACATAGGCCATGAAATAACACTAAAATTTTTTATGAACCTCCTATAAAAACCTACTAAACTAAGAAATGATCTTACTACTTCAAAATTTTTATGAGTTGGTCAATCTCTAATAGTATTCACCTTGGTAGCTTCCATTTGAATTTGATTTCTAGAAATCACATGTCCCATGTATGTGATCTTCCTCTTAAAGAAGTGACTCTTCTTCACATTGATCACAAAATGTGCCTCCTTTAGCTTAAGATACACTCTCCTAAAGTGATCCAAGTGCTCCTCGTCATTACTAGAGTTGTACACCAAAATATCATCAAAGAAGATAATACAATACTTACCAATCAAATCTTTGAGAACATCATGGATCAACCTCATGAATGTAGCAAGGGCATTTGTGAGCTCAAATGGCACCACCAACCACTCAAAAAATCCATTCAATATCTTGAAAGGTATCTTCCATTCATCACCAAGTATGATCTAAGTTTAATGATAACCACTCTTCAAATTAATTTTGCTAAAAAATTTTGCATTTGTAAAGAAATAAAGGATATGATCTATCCTTGAAATAGGGAACCTATACCTCAATTTTATTTTATTCATAACCCTAGAATCAATGCACATTATCCATTCTTCACTATCCTTCTTTAGTATAAGCATTGTTGGAACCGCATAAAGAAAAATTTACTTCCTCATGAAGTTGTTCACAAGTAACTCCTAAACATGCCTTTGCTATTTATCCCACTGATTTAGTGCCATCTAGTATGCCCTCTCATTTGGAATGGTAGCACCAAGGATGAGGTCAATTTGATTTTGAACACTTTTCATTGGTGGAAATCCATACAATTCCCCTTTGAATAGCTTATGAAAGTGCTTCTTCAAGCCTATCACATCTATTGGAAGTTCTACCTATATAATATATGGTGAGAAGCAATCGTTGATATGATCATTAAACCAAAATCATCCTTATCATACTACTTAATATATTTCCTCTTCCCAAGAAGAATTAAGAAAGCATTAAAATAGATTATCTCACTCACTTGTTCAACTGTCATAAGAATCAACTCATGGATTCCATTTTATCTTGCTACACTCCACACATATTCACTTCATGAAATTGAGCACCATTATCAAAATTCCAAGGCCTTACAAAAATTACATCAACACAATCAATTGGTAGTACATCATATTTCACAACACCTTGATAAGTCCCAATTTTAAATTTTAAGACACATTGCTCTCTCACCTCTTGAGAGAGGTCTCTTAATAACCAATGTATCTTATAGGTTCTAGAATAAGAATTTGTTAGTAAAAAAATCAATTAGTAGTAAATTGCATTTCAAAATATCATTATAACTTCCAATTTTAAATTTCAAGATACATTGCTCTCTCACATCTTGAGAGAAGTCTTTTGACAACCAATGTACCCTGTAAGATCTAAGATGAGGATTTGTCACTAAACCAAATCTAGAAGCTACCCTAGAGGGAATAACATTTTCTTGGGGTTTTCTATCAATCAAAATATAAATCCATTTCTCATTAAGCAAACATCTAGCCTATTCATATTCCTTCCAATTTATCTTAGCTTGATAGAATAGTTTACAAAATTCAAGGTAAAATTCCTTGAGATCTTTGTCTCCCAGTCTAAGAAATTTGAGCTTCATGATTGTCTCTTATATTTTCCAAGATTATTCAAATTTTTATCTCCACCTATGTTTCAAAAAATACCAATTGATGATAGGTTGATCATTTTTTTCTTTCCTAACTTTGGGACTCTTTTTCCCACTATGTCAAAGTCATACCTTCTAGTCTAGATTTATCAATTGGCACCTGCAATTGATTTGGTATCTCTTCTAGCTCAAAATTCTTATTAAGTGCCTTCAGCCAACTTGTAAAGGCATTGGTACCATTTACACCATTGAAATTTTTCAAGTTTACATACAAAAGTCTTGGAGCATTTTTGAATGCTCTAGCAAGTCTCGCTTTATCTTCATCATTAAGCTTGTCATAAGAAGAAGTAGATATTTGCAATGAAGTTTTTAGAGTTTTGAAATTAGGATTTAGATTTCCTCTCCTTGGAATCCTAGGCTAATGAGTTCTCATACTCCGGTAGCTAAAATGCTCTTTCTCCTCATCTGTTTCTCCACTAGGCTGAGAAAAGTTTTTATCATCATTTAAATAAGAATGCTCATCGTTACCATGAGTTTGAATATGGTTAGGACCTACATTCCTATCTTCATTAGCACTAATGTCATCTAATTATTTAATCATTAGCTAAAAGGTAGATTTCATGCTCTCCATGTCTCTGTTCAAGGCTTAAACATTTTTATTCCTAGGAGCCATCTAAAATAAGCAAAAAAAAACCTTAACCAAATTCCAAATAACAACAAACCTAACCACTCTAATGTCAATCCTAAAGTTAGGTCACTCTAATTTACCTTAATCCTTCAAAGCATATTGAACCCATATAGTATGGAAGATAATTTAAGTGCTAGAAAATAAGAAAACTAGTTATCTTCCATTAAACTAAAAGAAGATTACAAATATAATGGAACCCATTTCATAGAACATAAATCACTCACACACTCAATGATATTGCAGGGTATAATGCTCTACAAACATACACTTGATTAACCTCCATGTAAGACATAATTATTCTAGATTTCTTCCTTACATAAGACCAAGATCTAAACATAGAGAACTATGGTTAATACCAACATATAATCGATCGTAGAGATGGACAAAACTCTCATGAAATACATGTGTGTGTGTCACTCATGTACTCATCACACAGAACATGTAAACATAATTAATATTTATCAATTATAAGACCAAGACCTAAGGAAAGGTTGAGGAGCTATTTATAATCTTAATCTCAATATTCTTGGCTATTTTCCATCTTGAAACTATTATATAGGAACTTTCCATAATCGAATGAGATATTTATAGGCTTGATAAGACATCTCTCTATTAAACCCTAGGTTCATACAAGACATCTGCTCAACATGCAAGATGTCTTCCTAGAGACATCTCCTCTTTAACCAAGGTGTCTTCTCTCTTAGCCAAGATGTCTTCTAGGCATATGGAATGTCTACTAGCAATAGTTAACTCTCGGCCAAGATGTCATCTATGCATATGAGATGTCTCTTGTACATACCTAACTCTTAGGCAAGTGATGAATTACGTTTTGTCATAAGCTAACTACTAACTACTAACTCTTAGGAAGGTATGAGATTATTAACTAACTCTAACTACTAATTAACTCTGAGTGTAGCATCACGAAATTTTATTTGAGTGGATGTTGACAAAGTGACAAAAAGACTAGAAAGACATTGAAGATTACAAAATTTGCAGAGGTCTTCAAAAAGCTGTTGAAGATTATTCTTCTTGTTACTACTAGCAGTGGCAGACTTCCAACCTTGATTGTTATGTTGATGCTTCTCTAGTTATGCAGAAAATTCTTGAAGGATGGATTGAAATTTCTTCTCATCATTCCATGGATCTAGCAAACATATGATGTTTAAGCTATAATCCTTTATGTGCTACTATTTTTTCATGGGCATATCCTTCATTGTCCCTCTCTTCACTTCACTTTTGTTCCTAGTAAAAGACTTTCTTCCTTAGACATTTCTTTCAGCATCACCTATAATCACCAAAGGATCAACATTAGTTTTGGTAAATTTCCTTAATAATTAATCCTTTTTGGATCCCTTAGTTTGCATTTAGGCACAAGGTGATGATAACATACTATGGCTAAGGCTATGAGGTAACTAAAATCATCAAGCTGTTTACCTTATTTTGATCAATTACTATTAGTTACCATGATGTTTGAAAATAGGATGTTGGAAAAGTTTCAAACAAAATGAGCATCCTTAGCTTTCATAACTAATAAGCGTAACTCTGAAAGCACACAAGTTTTCGAACAATGAAAACCAAAGGTCTGATTTAGAAAATGGCTAAAAAATATTAATGGATATGGGAATAGAAAAGTAGAAAAAAAATTAATGAAACAAATGAGAAGTAGTCTCAAAATCATGCATAAATTCAAAGAAACTATCACTCATGTTTTGGAAGATGTGAAGGTTAGTTCAAATCCATGATCAACAAAATTTATGCAAGTGGATCCTCCACAAAGTAGGCTTCTACCATAATGCCCTTACATAACCACTTTTATAGATTTTTGTGGCCACCCTAGAAGTTAAATGTAGATCATGTCTTTGTTCCAAATAACATACAACTACCATGGTTGGGGTATTTCACTACACTACAAAAATCCAAAACGATCATAATTGTATGTAATAGTGAGGTGAATAATGGAATGAGAATGGATTGTAGAGATGGTGGTGTAAGGTGATTTACCATGTCCACAATAGGTTCTTATGTCAAATGTAATTCAAATGATCCACATACCTATCCATCCAAGTTTTAGACCAAGTCCATACCACTAACAATGACCTCACATTGATGTGTTCCTTCTTGTCAACCATCATAAGTTCACACCCACCACAAAGAACAATCATCACTCTAAAAAGAAAAGAAAAGAGGAGGAAGGAAGGGCCTTAGTTAGAGGAGAGTCTTTAGGCATGGGTAACATGTTTTTCCAACCCCATAACTAATTCTTGTATCCCATTATTGTATTTAAGGTGTGTGCTTTGAACTCCCATTATTATTATTTTTTGTTGTTTTTTTTGGATTTTATATTTTTATGAATTTGGATGGAAACCACACAATGCAAATACTTTTAGCTTCGTATTATTGGTTGATAATGAAGTGATGATACATTCCATGAGTCATAAACCACATGAAGGAAGTTAAGAAGAGAACCCAACAAATCCCAGTGAGATCACACCCTTACCATTCCTATTTAGTCATTTCCTCTTTCTTCAAGTTATAATGATCATTGATTGATTTTAATTTTGTGAAAGAAGAACCAAATTTCTTTCATGATAAAGACCTTTCATTTAGAGAACTAGAGGGATGGATGAGGTGATCTCACTTCTTTACACAATTACTTATCCAATTATCTTAATAACATAGCACAAAAATTCAACACATAGCATTGACTTCTGCATCATGACTTGGCAATATTATTAATGGAAATATGAAGAAAATGACTTAAGAAAAAAGAGAGAATAAAAATATCAAGAAATGAAAAACATATTAAGAATTAGAAAATGGTAAAAGAAATAGGAAAATGATAAAAATTGTAAAACAAAAAAGTGAAAAGTGCTTATTAGTTATTGAACCATGATGAAGCATCTCCCCCATGACTAATCTTATGGTCGCACATTCGAGAGATGGACCACACAATCCCTTGGTTATACACCACTGATTTCCCATCTATCACCATTACTGATTTAATTAATTGCATGGTAGCACATCTAACATTGGTGATAGTCTCATCTGGATCATTCGAGGATGTATCTTCATCTCGAGTTAAAGGTATCTCTATTTCAAGGGGTCTAGATGTGTTTGCTTCTTCTTCTTGATTTTCTATTTTAATTACTAAGTCTCTATGTTTAATATCCTTTTCTGATGTATAATCAAATTGTAGGAAATCTATGTTTAAGTCCTCTGTTTGGTCTATTTTCTTAAGTCTAGAACTAATAAGTGGATCAGAGGGTTCCATGCATCTTTGAAATAGTTTTAAACTTTCATTTTCAAGCCATTGGGTGTCCTCTAGTTTAGTAGCTACTACGTAGACCTATTTTTTCTCACACACTTGTTTCTAAACTTTATGATGGGTCAATATAGGGGTTGTATTAATATTTCAAACTTCTAGCCCATAATTGCATCCTTTATCATTACAAGTGATGCATGGATTCTTGTGTCTCTCCACAGTGATAATTTTATCTTTTATGTCTTGTGTTGAAGTGGAAATTGGTGTTGGCTTTTGCATATGATTAGGAGACATCATTCCAGCAAGGAAGGATGTTGTACCAAATTGGCCTTATGCTGGTTTTGATGTGCCAGTAGGTCTACCAATTTTGCACCCATGTGAGGAAACCATCCTAAAGAAAGGATATTTCTAAGGTTGTCATTGAGATCTACTAGCATTATCATTTCTGTGTATGTTCATAGCATAAGTGGCATTCTTTCATTAATGTTGTGATGCTGAACCTTCCTATGATGTTGGTGGTGACATATGGTAGAGGGAAGTATGAGAATATTGAGGATATGATGGATAGTAAGAAGTGTGACATGATAATCCCATAGAAGATGTTACAAGTTGATGATATTTGGGAGAGTGGTAGTAGTGATTTGAGGTAGAGGAAGTAGAAATAGTTTCGGAAATAGGTTATTGAATGTAATATCCATACAGGTCTAGCTACCAATAAGGGTAGTGCTACTTTGATGATGGCATCTCCATGACTATGGGTTTTTCCACTATGATTTATAGTATTTTTAAGGTTGATAAGAAGTCCCACTAGGATAATACAATTGGTTGTAGGACTATTTATAATTATCTTGTGAAAAAGGTATTTTCCTAGGCATTTTCTTTTGTACAAACTTGGGATTCAAAGAAAAAGTTCACTACTCATGTAAATGTAACATGACTGGGAAATAGTCCTTTAGATGTTCATATGGATAGATGTCACATCCATCATCATCTTCTATGGTTGAGTCTATAGCCTCTTCTTCTATAGCCATTTTGCCTTTTTGCTGATAAGTGTTCCTACCTATTTCTTGGCTCTTTTTCCTCTTCTTTTTTTTGATCACTTGATTCATTTTACACATCTTGGACCTCGTGCACGACTACCACTGGGACTACCAAGTGTAGCTCCGAGGTACGCCACTGGGATTACCAAGTGCAGATCCCAAATACGCCACTGGGTTACCAAGCGTAGATCCTGGATATGCCACTAGGCTACCAAGCAGTCACACCTAAATGCTCGTAACCAAGTCGTACTCATTCTGCTTCTAGGAGTTTAAGGGTGAGAGACTAATCGCGATGAATAACCGATTCCTTGACTAGCCGTACACATTTGTAGATGCTCGTAGTCAAGTCATACTCACACCATGCTATGAAAGTAATAAATAACATTAAATAAATAACAAATAAATAAACTAAGTGAATGCTGCAATGATGAAGTAATCTCAATCTTTATTGCCGGTCATGTGCATGTCCAAGTATGGCACACTCGAATAAATACACCGTACAATTACATTCACCACACTGCGGTAGACACGAGAAAGAATCTAACTCTAGAGGGATCAAACTGCCAGAGCTTCGCTACTCTAAAACTGGGATGTAAATAAGGGAGAGCCACCTCTTATTTATAGAAATTGCGGCTGATTGCGATATCGCGGCCCATGATATATCGCATACGCGATATCGCAACCCATGATATAATGTGGGTGCCTTAACGCGACCACCAGCAATATGAGCAATTTCATGTCTCATCATACCCCCATGACTGAATGAAAACTCATCCTCGAGTTAAAGTGAGAACAAGCCACATTGATTACACAGTGGATAGGTATGGGATTATTAGATGGAAAAATGGGATGATGCCGCAGTGTGGGAAGAAAATAAAACAAAGACACAACACACAGAATATTTACAAAAATTTGGAACTCATGTAGTTCCTGGTGGTGGTGACTCCTCCATAGGTGTCTTTCCCTTTTCTTATGCTCCAGGTTTGGGAATTTGATAACATTGAAGTACGACCTAGAGTTTCTCCTCTTGTAAGGCCTTGAGTGCCTTGGCATGTGTGTAAGCTTGCACTTGTGCCATAGAGGCAGCCCAGTCAGCCTTCTCTTTTTCTTTTGCAACCCTTTTATTCTCTGTAAATAATTTTGTAAGTTGCTTGGTTCTAAAAGTGTCCAACTAGTGTTGAGGAACCTTTGGCCCTGTGTTCGGAAGGTTTAATACTTCTGAAATGGCTTGAACAAAGAAATCAATAGTCACACCACAAATGTTAACCATGGTGCCTTCTTCTTCATTGTGCCAAAATTGATACAGTTCCCCTAAGTACCAAGCACCGCTTTCAAAGAGGGTATCTCCTGCTTTTTCCTGCCTAGACTGTATGGTAGAAGGATCGTTTTGATGAATGCTAAATGATTATTCCTCCTGTTCTGCATGTTGTCCGGCAAGGCCTTGTCTTCCACCTCTCTGAGATCGTTTCGTTCCACCTTGAACAGGACCCTCCTTCTGTGCACGTTTCGGAGCCATCTGCAATCACATGGGTCAAGCGTTAGTAAGGTTGTTTAGGAAATCAAGTTATACCTTACTGCTTACCTTAATTAAAGATCTTATGTTATAGCATGTGATCGTGCCCAAAAATTTTAATAATGGATCTTGTGACTTAGGTGGCTTCCCAAATTTAATTTTTTGGTATAGCTAAGGGGATGAAATTGTTTTTAACACATTCTACTCTTAATTTTAGAACTAATTACCCTTAAAGATGTCCTTCGGGTGATGATGAATTTCAAAAAAATTTATGCACTATTCGGCATGTGCCCCCTCCCCCACAACTAAGCTGACACTCCAGGGTCAAGTAGGTTCAGACGAAATGAAAATCGGAGTACTAGCGAGCGAGTTATGGATATGAAAGCAAGGGACACGCAATCGCAAGTCATAGAGAGAAATTTGAAAAACTTCCCCTACATGAACAGCTGCAATTAATGTTGATTAGCACAGGGGGGTCATGTATATATTGAAGTGAGGGTACTTAGAGAATGTACCGAATTTTTTTTATATGTTTTTGAAATTAAACATTGTAAACTAAGGACATCTGAACGATTGTTAAAGGATTCCAGGGTAATTCAACTAATTCTGAAGGCATGAAAATTATGATGGTGTGGAATTTATCAATAAGGACCTCAGATGGTAGAGAAAAAGGCT